>BQNB010009179.1:22123-87543 GCA_026074375.1 Tanacetum coccineum
TATTTAGATAACCCCAGAGTCGAAATTTAGCTTTATACTTATTATTATTGCAACATTATTAAACATCGGTCCTTTAGAAGGCTACAACATCGGTTGTGAGCCGGCAAGATGTAGCAAACATATTTCGACCTCGGTGATTTCCTCGACCTTTTAGAAGGCTGCAACATCGGTTGTGAGCCGGCAAGATGCAACAAACTTTTATCATTCTCGGATTATTATAACTACGTGCCTTATTTTGAAGGCTGCAACATCGGTTGTGAGCCGGCAAGATGCAGCAAACTTTTATCAACGAGCTTTATAGATGTGTACATTGCCATCCATGTCAGTCTTTTTTTTAAAAATCCACTTGCTCCCAACGGTTTTACAATTAGGAGGAAGATCGACCAAGACCCATACCATATTGTCTATCATAGATTGCATTTCCGCATTCATAACATCGACCCACTTTTTAGATTTAGGATCTAACATAGCAGCTGTATAGTTAGCGGGTTCTCCAAGATCCCCTAAACTATGCTCCTCCACCTCTACATTTAGACATAAGCGGTTTGTAGCTCGAAGTGTCCTTTTGGACCTACGAATCTGTTATCCCTAAAGATTCACATAACAAGAGACATGATCCGGAGGTCGGGGAGGATTGAACAAATGTTTAGCCATATTAGTGTTGTATCTTTCTTCTTGAATTTCTTCAGATCTACGCCCTCCCACTGATTTCTTGACTTTGGACGTTTCTCAAAGATATTCAGCATCACCTTGCATCAACAATTTGTTTTAGGTGGGAGTAGAAATAGTACCTATAGTTTCTTTTGGGTATCTATGAAGTACACTTAAAAGATTCTTTGGTTCGAGTTTGTAAGGCGTAATCTCTCTTCACAAGGGAGCCTTACATCCCGACCTGTAAGTAAGGAAAGTTTAGAACTTTTCCATACATAGTTCATTATTGAGTGTATTATCTACCTCTTTGTTGGATCCATATTAAGAATGCGTGTTGCAAACTCTAGAGCATAATCCCAAAAGGATAAAGGCAAAGTTGTAAGATTCATCATAGATCGCATCATGTCTAACAAAGTACGGTTTCTCCTCTCAGACACTCCATTATGTTGTGGTGTGTATAGAGGAGTAAGTTGTTGAACAATTCCATTAGCTTTTAGATAATCTTTACAATCTTGCTAATGTATTTGCCACCACGATCTGATCGTATTGCCTTAATGGTCTTCCCGAGTTAATTTTCAACTTCATTCTTAAACACCTTGAATGTTTCAAAGACTTCATGTTAATAAACATAACCATAACGACTATAATCATCCGTGAAAGTAATGAAGTGTTAGCACCTTGTTTGACACATGTCTTAGTGGTACCCACATATGTCATTATGTTTTATTCAA
This sequence comes from Tanacetum coccineum, assembly GCA_026074375.1. Taxonomy (NCBI): domain Eukaryota; kingdom Viridiplantae; phylum Streptophyta; class Magnoliopsida; order Asterales; family Asteraceae; genus Tanacetum; species Tanacetum coccineum. The sequence continues at coordinate 23,506 of BQNB010009179.1, forward strand.
GAAGATCTTTTGCCCTTTCATTACTATGAGGAAAATGTTTCTTTGTCATCTTGCCAGATAAACATGATTCACATTTATTAAAAGATTCATCGTCCTTTGATTTTAACAGTCCATCTTGTTGCAGATGTTTAATACGTTTCTTGTTTATATGAGCATGAGGAAGTGCATAGATAAGTGAGTCCAAGTTCGCTAGACTCTTTTGTTGCTTAAACCATTATAAATTGAATTAACGTTTGGTACAAGATATGCATATCAATTCTAAATACCATACGAGCAAAAGCAATTATAATAAAGAACATTCATTCTTTGAAAAATGATATTCCATAATCATAAAACATGAACAAATCCATTGTCAAACCAAAACGAGAAACTGAAACTACACCTCTAGTTATAGTAGGTGCATAATGGAAATTGTCTAAACAAATCACAAGGCCATTAAGTAAAACTAAGTCAAAACTTCCAATTGCTTCTACTTGTGCACGAACTTCATTGCCCATGTACAAGTAAAGAGCTCCTTGTTTCAGCTTCCCTTTCAATCAAAAATCCCTGTTTGTGATACAAATGTGGTACCACAACAGTGTCATACACCCATGGAGTTATTATTAGGGAAAGATAAATAATTCTTTTGTGAAGATACCTAAAGAACTGGCTGAGCCAACTTGATTCTTTTTTCTTCACAACTCAGCAGATAACAGGACAGCTTCCTTTTCCTGTGCTCCTACCCCTTACAGTAGGTGGCAAGAGCACATCCTTGCTGGGCGCTCTCCATGCACTAGGCGTTGGGTTTTTAGGCTTAGGGATATAAACCTTCTTATCATTTCCCTTTCCTTTAACCTTATTGTTGCCTTTTGCATTAAGCGATTTCTTTTGGCCTTCTGGATTGTTACCACTCTAATCATCATTAATTGTGGGACGTTTCAGCCTTTTTAGGTAAACCTTCTCATACTCAATAAGCATAGCATGTATTTCACACCAATTGTCTTCCCCATGTTATGCATATTGTAATTTCTTACAAAATCCACAAAATCTTTAGTAAGGCCATTAAAAATTAAGACAACTGTGATATCTTGTAGTAGTACATAACCAAGACGTTCCAGTATCTCCACATATCCTTTCATTTTAAGGACATAGTCAGCAACCGGTTTACCCTCTACTTGTTTGCAAGCATGGAAAGATTAGATTAAGTCAAACTTCTCCACTCCAGCTTGTTTCTCAAACATAGATCTAAGCTCCTGAATCATGTCAAACGGATAGTACAATTCAAATTGTCTATGTAGTTCAGGGGTCATACTCCCAAGCATAAGACAAGCAATCTCAGTATGAGCATCATATAGAGCTGTCCACTGAGCCACAATATCTGGTTCAGCAACAGGCTCAGGAGCAGGAGGTAAAGGCTGTTCAATGACATGCATTTTCTTCTCGACTCTCAAGACTAACTTAAGTCGAGCAAACCAGTCATTGAAATTATTACCAGAAAGTTTTTCTTTTTTAAACATCGACTTGAAAAGGAATGATTTATGTTTTTAACGGTTACACGAAAGAGACTTAAACCAAATAATCAAGTACTTTACTTGGAGCTTTCCTAGTCTAATATGATTCTGTTCAAAGCGAAACGTATTCTGTCAGAGATTTCATATCATCTATATTGGTCTCAAATCCAGCATTGCAATAGCAATCAACTCAAAGTTCAGCTTCCGAATTTCCACCATAAATCAAAAACATATCTTTAGTATTTTTTAAATACTTAAGAATATTTTTCACAGCAGTCTAGTGACATTCACCAGAATTCTGTTGAAACCAGCTGGTAATATTTTTTGCAAACGTAACATCAGGTCTAGTGCATCTTACAGCATACATAATGGATCCCATAGCCGAAGCATAAGGTACATTTTGTATGTGCTTCACCTCTTTATGGGTGTGTTTTATTTAAGTCAAGTCTTTCTTGCATGGAGATATGACCACGTTTGGAATTATCCATTTTATATCTCTTTAAGATCTTATCCATGTAAGCATTTTGACCTAGTCCAATCAATGGCTTTGACCTATCTCTGTAGATTTTGATTCCAAGAATTAATGCTGTTTCCCCCAAATCTTTCATAGCAAAACACTTTCCAAGATAATCTTTTACACTTTATAAACTTAGTATGTGATTTCTTTAAGTAAATCCAAACCTTTTGATTTCCTCATCAAATTTTTTATTCCAGCTTCTTGATGCTTGCTTAAGACCATAAATGGATCTTGAAGCTTGCATACTTTTCTGGGATGATTAAGATCAACAAAACCTTCAGGTTACACCATATAAATGTCTTCATCAAGATAACCATTTAAGAAGACAATTTTTACATCTATTTGCCATATCTCATAATCATAGAATGCCGCTATAAATATGAGAATCCTAATAGCTCTAATGTCAGCCACGGGTGAGAACGTTTCTTCATAATCAACCATATAGGTTTGAGTATAACCCTTTGCCACAAGACGAGCTTTATAGATATGTATATTGCCATCCATTTCAGTCTTTTTCTTAAAAATCCACTTGCTCCCAACGGTTTTACAATTAGGAGGAAGATCGACCAAGACCCATACCATATTGTCTATCATGGATTGCATTTCCGCATTCATAACATCGACCCACTTTTTAGATTCAGGATCTAACATGGCAGCTTTATAGTTAGCGGGTTCTCCAAGATCCCCTAAACTATGTTCCTCTACCTCTACATTTAGACATAAGCAGTTTGTAGCTCAACGTGTCCTTTCGGACCTACGAATCAGAATCACTTCCTTTTGTGGTGGTTCAAAACCCTCCACCTCTTGAGGAATGTTGCTAGTGATTTCAGAAGGTGTTGTATCTTCTTCTTCTTGAATTTCTTCAAGATCTACCGCCCTCCCACTGATTTCTTGACTTATGAGACGTTTCTCAAAGAATTCAGCATACCTTGCAACAACAATTTTGTTTTCAGGTGGGAAGTAGAAATACTAACCCATCGTTTCCTTTGGGTATCCTATTAAATACACTCACAGATCTTGTTCGAGTTTGTCAGGCGTATGTCTCTTCACAATAGCCTCACATCCCTAGATCTAATAAGTACGACAAGTTTAGGAACTTTCCATACCACAGTTCAATTAGGTGTTTATCTACCTTCTTTAGTTAGAACCATATTGAGAATGCGTGTTGCAGACTCTAGAGGATAATCCCAAAAGGATAAAGGCAGAGTTGTAAGATTCATCATAGATCGCACCATGTCTAACAAAGTATGGTTTCTCTTTTTAGACACTCCATTGTGTTGCGGTGTGTTTGGAGGAGTAAGCTGTTGAACAATTCCATTAGCTTTTAAATAATCTTTAAACTATTGGCTAATGTATTCGCCACCACGATCTGATCGTATTGCCTTAATGGTCTTCCTGAGTTGATTTTTAACTCCACTCTTAAACACCTTGAATGTTTCAAAGACTTCATGTTTATGCTTAAGTAAATAAACATAACCATAACGACTATAATCATTCGTGAAAGTAATGAAGTAGCTAGCACCTTGTCTTGACACATGTCTAAGTGGACCACATACATCAGTATGTATTATTCCAAGAAGATCTTTTGCCCTTTCGTTACTATGAGGAAAAGGTTTCTTTGTCATCTTGCCAGATAAACAAGATTCGCATTTATCAAAAGATTCATCATCCGTTGATTTTAACACCCATCTTGTGCAAGCTTGTTTATCGTTTCTTGTTTATATGAAGCAAAACAGAAAGTTGGCCATAGATAAGTAGAGTACCAGTTACCTGACTCTTTTGTTGCTAACATTATAAATAGAATTAACGTTTGGTACAAGATCATGCATATCAATTTCATAAATACCATTACGAGCAATAGCATTAAAATAAAGAACATCATTCTTAGAAACTGAAATTCCATAATCCGTAAAACATTGAACAAATCCATTGTCAACCAAACAATAAATTGAAACAACACCTCTAGTTATAGTAGGTGCAAAGGGGGGGGGTGACAATTTATCAAAACAAATCACAAGGCCATTAGGTAAAACTAAGTCAAAACTTCTAATAGCTTCTACTTGTGTACAAACTCCATTGCCCACGTACAAGTAAAGAGCTCCTTGTTTCAGCTTCCTTTCATTCCTAAATCCCTGTTTTGTGATACAAATATGAGTACCACAACTAGTGTCATACACCCCGGAGTTATTATTAGGGAAAGAAAATAATTCTATTATGAAGATACCTGAAGAACTGGCAGAGCCAACTTGTTTCTTTTTCTTCAACAACTCAGCAGAGGGGGGGGAGATAAACAGGACCTTCTTTTTCAATGTCCCTACCTCTTTACAGTGGTGCAGGCATCATCACATAAGCTAGGTTCCTCCATAGCAAGTAGGCTTGCGTTTTTTTAAGGCTTAGGGATATAATCCAACTTATCTTCCCTTGCCTTAACCTAATTAATTGCCTTTTGCATTAAGCGATTTCTTATTGGCCTTCTAGATTTTACCACCTCTAATCATCATTACTTGTGGTGTTTCAGCCTTTTTTAGGTTAACCCCTTCTCATACCAATAAGGCATAGCCATGAATTTCACCAATTGTCCTTCCCTCCTGATAATCAAATTGTAAGTTCTTACATCCCATAAAATCTTATGTAAGGCCATTAAGGATTAAGCCTACTATGATATCTTATGGTAGTACATAACCAAGACATTCTAGTTTCTCTACATACCCTTTCATCTTAAGGACATAGTCAACAACCGGTTTACCCTCCTCTTGTTTGCAAGCATGGAAAGATTAGATTAAGTCAAACTTCTCCACTCCAGCTTGTTTCTCAAACATAGATCTAAGCTCCTGAATCATATCATACGGATAATGCAATTCAAACTGTCTATGTAGTTCAGGGGTCATACTCCCAAGCATAAGACAAGCAATCTCAGTATGAGCATCATATAGAGCTGTCCACTGAGCCACAATATCTGGTTCAGCAACAGGCTCAGGAGCAGGAGGTAAAGGCTGTTCAATGACATGCATTTTCTTCTTGACTCTCATACTACTAAGTCGAATGCAACCAGTCATTGAAATTATTACCAGAAAGTTTTTCTTTTTCAAACATCGACCTGAAAGCCGAATGGTTTATGTTTTGAACAGGTAGTGCCATCTACAAAAACATAAAAAGTTTAAGTATTTAGTATTTTCGATAATACTCCTTGAAGAAAATTAATTACCCATGTTTATTTAAATAAACAATTAATTTCCTAAGGTTAGGACCCAACTTGACATACCCCCACCACATCAGTTGATCTGCTAGTGATGGTGTATTCAAAAGGTAATCAACGATTGATAATTCACAACTATTGCAATTCCTAAACCATATGGGACTTACTTTATTACAATAACATCTAGTAAGCATGTTTTATCCCATCTATGCCGCGTGTTAACAGGTCTAACCACAACAACGCTAAGTCGTCCAATCAAAAACAGTAATTATGTAACACTCACCGTTTCACGAAAAAGCGTATAATTACCTTCAGATTTCAAATCTACACACGTCTCACGCATAGTAAAGAGTAATCTACCGGTTTTTTACTAAAGTTGATGTGCACAACATAATGTTGAAAAAGGGTATTTTATTTGATGTGTCAAACATGTATGAAGAAGCATGCATACATCTTCGTATCATTTGATTTTAATAAAAACTTTTACTCAATTAAGTTATTATTACAGTATCACCTATTATTATCGTATCTTATACATAAATAGCGAGACCTTAAAATTGACGATTCAACGTATCTTTAAATATAAAGATTTGCTTTTTATCGCGGGAAAAGATTAAAGAATGATTAAAAATCATTCACAAACCCTATAAAGCATTACGTTCGACTTCCTACATAGTATACAAGGTAAGGAAACTACAACGTAGTCAGGTATTATAGGGTAATGGTGTCTACAAGACCGAAGTCTTGATGAGTCTCCCCGAACCTTATCCTTGCAACTATATAGTACTTTTGCAAATTACGTCATTGATAAAAAATAAAACTTTAATTTAAAGAATACATTACAAACTATAAATTGCTAGTCTAGTCATGGAAGATTTTATATCGGATGTAAGCCGAATCCACTTTTGACTTTTTGCATTAGATAGTCCATAATAAATCTTATTTCGATAATCATTAGTCATGTTTATGTTTGTTTTCCGAAAAACCCTTTTATTTTCTCACAAGTCAAGAACTTAAAATAGAACATATAAACATCAACTAAACTAAATAACATTTATTTAAACACACTTAACAATTAAGGCATGCAAACATTAAATATGATCCTAATTATCTAATAATTAAACAATGTATTTATTCACATAAATATTTTAACTATTTTAGGCCCCATTAATTCAATAATAAGGGTCTTCCCGAATTCTTGAATCATGGATCTTACCAATTAAGAAAATATTTAAAATTATGCGAATCTTGATCATATTTAAACCAAATCCTTTTAACAAATTAACAAGATTTAAATATCTAATATCAATCCATGATAAATTTGCATGATTTTATCATGGATTTCCATTAACAATTAACAAAACTTAAAACTATTAACAATTAATACATCAAGTTTTATATAAAATTGCATACAACCTAGATCTCGTCTAATTAATTTTATTAACCGTCAAGATCAAATCTTTTTAACAAAAACCGCCCACCGGGGCATTAAAAATTAATCACGAAATCCTAATTTGTCCAATTTTATTCCTTGTAATTAAAGATTCTACACGATGGCTCGTGATGCCACTGTTGTGTTTTACGATCTAATTAACCAATTAATTAACACGAGTACGCAGCGGAATTAAAGATCACATGTAGAACACATTAATTAACAAGGATAGAAGATGTATACCTTTTAGCACGAAACGATACACCGTTTAAAGGTAACCGTTAACACCGTCTTCTATATACGCGTATGTATAATTACCACACGCAAATCCTCCAAGATCTAAAGTAAGATCTCTCTAAGCTTCCACACACAATACGTTCTTAGCAAACAATGAAGTATGCTAGTACTAGTAGTGTTTTAGTAAACGAACACCACGACACTTGAATCAAATCAACACGTGAGCAAAACCACCTTGTGGTGGTGGTCGAACACCTAACGAACACCCTAAAGGGTTGTTTGGTTTCGTTCGAGCAAACAAGGAACAAACCGAAACCCTTTTGGGTTTGTGGGATCGGTCGAACAAACCAAGGGAGAGAGGAAGGAGAGATTTAGGGTTTTTTCTTAAAACACACATCATAATAATGAACCCTTGAATCCCTTTATATAGCCTTTTGATATTCGCAAGTGTATGTGAATAATGAACCCAAATCTCCTTATATAAGGAAAGCTCCTCCCGACCATCCACAAGGAAGGAGTCTCAACCGACACAGGAGAAGAGAGAGGGGTAAAACCCACCCTTCCTTTATTCGGTTTTTACTTATTAGTCCCTTAAACCTTTTAACGACTAATATTTATTTCTCGTTTACTAAAAACACTAATTAAACATTGTTTACGTATTAACGTGTGCGTCCCCTTAGGCTCGAATAAATAATTCGGACATATATTATTTACGATGGACATATTCCAACACCTCGCTGGGTTTAGTTCTTATTTATATGCACTTCTTGTTAGCATCATGGTGGGATCGGAGCAGTCGTCCAAGCTAAACATAATGGAAGGTCATGAGCGACCCTTTTTTTTATCGTGTTTTAGGCATGGCTTAATCACACTACTTTAATTTGTTCGTAGTTGTCGTGCATATATGAATCGTGTGTATGATTAATCGATCAGTTTCCTGCAGCTCGGCCTCTTATATATGTGTGGATTGTGTATGTTCGACATTTTTTCCAACAAATTAACTGCTTTCCAGGAAAGAAAACAAATAAGTATAAATAAATATAAAATGAGGCACACTTATGTTAATTTATTCGGATATATATGTGAGAATCCGGATCGATTGAGAATGTTTTTATTTTGAGAAGATTGAGAAGGTTTTCAAAAACGATAGATGTTTAATTTTGATTCAAGTTTTTCAAACGTAAAACTCATTTTAATGTGATTATAATTCAAAATGTGTAAAAAAATTTTTGAATCAATGTTAAAAATCTCTACGATTTTTGCGACAATAAGTGCAAATACGAATCATCTGTACAAATTTACTGAACGCTTAACATAGACTCGATTTAAAAACAATGATTTTGTAAATCATAATTTGATGATCTTTAATTCCGATCACCATTAATACGATGTTTACAGTTGTGAATCACAAATAAAAAAATATGAATCACATTTGCTCAAAGAAGATTTCTCAATCTTCTCAAATAAAAGTCTTCTCAATGGATACGGCGCCATAAATGTAAACGCAAAGAAAGATCTACGTGTGTTATATATGAAAAAAGTTGGTAAATAATCTCGTAGCTGCATATGGCCATCTGTCAATATTGATGTCAACCATAACCGCATTAAACTAAATAATAATGAAATTTATTATTGTAAGTGGGTACGTAATGATATATAACTTTCCAACAAGTGGCCTTCGTGCGGATTGTTTTACGTTAATGCGCATACGGTATTACTCAAACTTACATATCAATCAACGTGTAGCACGTTACTCAGGTCACTATATTGGTTATTACATATTCTTTTAAGTAATCATCACAATTTACATTAAACATAACAAAAAATAAATATAATAATGTCCACAAACTTAGGCATAAGAAATTTTAAAAACGAATAGCTGACAAATTGTCATTAAAAACTTTAGTTATGACCAAACGATTCACCAGCTGTATAGTTGCAATTCTTGAACGATAGCGCGCCGAGAAGCAGTGAGTTCTTGATATTTATACGACTTGAATATACATTTTTGTTTGTTGCAGAGTTCATCAGAGTAAAAGTATTGTTTACATACCACCTGTACGTTTTTTAGGTTTTCATATCTCGAAATAAAATTAAGCATTGTCATTGTTGTTGCGTTTTATACTTGATATGTGTTTTCTTCATGGATTTTGGATTTGAAGTATTAGCAGGATTTATTCATGAGGCTAGTTTTATTTATTAAGAAAATAACATCTCACATTTTATCCTCATTTCATGCAAAAAGGACGTAGGTCTTATGAAAAGTTGGAAACAGCCTCTTTACCTTCGGATCCTAAGCAAGACTTCAACATCCATATTTTTTTTTTTTACCTCATGAAAGAGGGGATTGTGTTCATTTGATTTTCTTTTTATTCTATCTCTATTAAACACTTCTCGTTTTCTCTTTTTATTACGCAATCGATTAAAAGGCTCGAGCCGTCTATGTTTTCATTTAACACAATTTACTTGTGAAACATATTTCTAAACCTATGTTCAAGGCTTTACGTACGTATCTTTTTTCATAGTTAAATGCTTCCAAATTGTAATGGTGCTAATCAAACCAAAACCATAGGGGTAAACTCTTAAATGTGCGTTTCCTAAACCTTTTGACTTTTCATTGTTTTAGTTTTAGAAACGTACAAAACTACATGACTACATCAAAGTCAGCTTCATAAGTGTGGAACCCACTTTACCAACTCTAATCTCTATCGAATATATTCTGGAGTACACGAAATCAAATATTTGTACGAAAGGTACGTCATATATTACTTGTAATATTTACGTGTCATGTGAATCGTATACTTGTACACAGTCTACAGTGCTTTGTAAAATTCGTTATCTTTGTTCTCATGGTGTAACCAGCTAGAAACTTAACGTTAGTAAAAGTTAGACAAACGTTCCAGAACATATATAAGATGCATGAACAAATTTGTTTTCTTCTGAATATTGAGTCAACTGTTTGAGATGGTGTATGTTAAATTTTCCTAACCGTGTTCTTATTATAGAAAGATCTGCAGTTTCTATTTTATTATTATTGATCTAATCATACTGACCAATTCACTTTGCTCATGAAGCTATGATGGTAACATGTTACCTTCTTTGCTACTTAAATATTAGTAACAGCATGAAAAGAAAAATAATATGATTTACTTTCTATTATACAAGTTTAAGTACCTTGTCTTTTTGTCAATTAACAAATCTAGATGTGTGTTAACGTCATATTGATAATATATATTATATAAAGCCTCCTTGTAAAAGTTTAGTTTTTTTGGTTCCATTTGGTTGCATGGTTGTAATATACTATGTTTCTATTGCTAAAAGAAAACAAATTTAGGATGTACGTTAAAGTCATACATGGGGTTACATACAATTCACAAAATTTTCAAGTTGAAAAAATCGTTATCAATTGTTTTAGTAAAATAAAGACAAAAAGTGGGTCAAAATAAGTGATATTTGAAACGCGCCATATTTGTATAGAAACAGTTTTTCGGCGGCTTACAACGCGCTACGCGCCGGTATAAAACTAAAAATAGTCAATAATAAAAAAAGTCAAAATTACTAGTTTCAAATTTATCAACTATTTACCCCCACTTAATTGAGAGACATGTCGCAATGTCACATTCGTATATAGTTAAGCTAAATGCAAATTGACAATGTAGCTAACTAAAAGTTAACTGCAATGTTTTTAATATCTTCAACAAAAAAATCAAATCACAATGAAGATAAAATAAAAGGGTAAGATTTAGTTTTCCTACACCAACTTGACTTAACTCACAATAAATTTATCAGCTTACTTAAATATTGCTTACAAAAAGATAAGTGTTTATTTTATAAATGCATAGAGTTTTAAGAATCTTCATTAAGTACATTTCTTACAAATAAATCTCAGCCTCACTCATTAAACTCTTTTTTAATGGTTGTAATGTAAGAAGATACATTTACTTTCATCTTAAATGAAAAATATGAAGAAAAAAAAATTAACATTCATTTGGGATAAAGAAATTAAAATATTTTACGATCTACATGTAATAGTTAGAATAATCTAATCTCAATTAATTAAAAGACAAAAAAAAACACAAGTCTAAAAAGAACTATATTGAAACTTCAACCTTTATACAAGGTTGAGTAAAGAAAAAGTCAAAATTTTTCACCCTCAATGTTCTAGCCAATTAAGTTAATTAAAGTAGGTATTAGCTAACACAAAATCATATATACATAAACAATGTTGAAGCCTTGGTTGGTATTTTTGCAAGAAACGAAACAGTAGTTACATTGTTTACTAATTCTCGATCAGCAATGTCCCCCTCTTCACTGGGTTATAAACCACCTCAAAACCATATCTTCATTTCATATTTTAAATCCTCTCCAAACACAACACTCAAACACGAAAAACCATCATTTATTTATTCTTTCAATTCTTTCATCAAAGTATCTCAAAATTTGTCTATAGTAAATCATGACAATAAAGAAATCATCAAAATCTTCTTGGCTAAGTTGTTTCAAGGTTCCCGAAACACACAAAGTGATTAAACCCGTGGTAGAAAAAAAGCAAGAACAACCCGTATTAAAGAAGAACTCGGTTAAGAGAATATCGTATACGGATATTAGTAGCTCGATGATATTGGAGGACTTATCGAATTCATTAGCAGGATCAAATTTATATGTGTTTACCCTAGCTGAACTTAAAGTCATAACTCAAACCTTTTCATCATCAAATTTCTTGGGTGAAGGTGGTTTTGGACCTGTTCACAAGGGTTTCATAGATGACAAGCTTAGACCTGGTTTAAAAGCTCAGCCTGTGGCTGTTAAGCTCTTGAACTCTGAAGGTGGACAAGGTCATAGAGAATGGCTGGTACGTATATTAACTTAACGCGTATTGTAAGCTTTTTATTTATCAATGTTTTTTGGAAGATTTTGTTTATTACTAAATATGGAAAGTTGATTAAAGTTTTTTGCATGGATTTAACAGACAGAAGTAGTGTTTCTTGGTCAATTAAGACATCCACATTTGGTGAAGCTTATTGGATATTGCTGTGAAGATGAACATAGACTTCTTGTTTATGAGTACATGCCACGTGGAAGCTTAGAGAATCAGCTCTTTCGAAGTAAGTTTCCAATTTAATTTCCATCTTTTTACAGTCTATTTTCCACCTTGTAATATATATTTTATATATGCTAGTGTTCTGTTAATACGGCAAATATTTTATGATATGATATCCACTGGAAAGGCGTAAGAAAAAGTCATGCATGCAAGCTAGCAATGAGTTTATTTGTTAAAGAAAAATAAATTAATGTTGGTTGAGTCCAACCTTATATGTAATATGATCAACTTTGACCACCCTTTCTAAAATATCGTTTTAACTTATTATTCAACTTGCATTTTTAAAACATATACAAATAACGAACATAAGAGCCAAACTACCAGTTCAAAGTCCTAAGTTCTAGAAGTAATTCTGTGTTGATAACTAAAATGATTTATTCTTGTAACCTTAAATGCTGTCATGATTTTATTATGTAATTAGCTAGAACAAGTTGAAAGTTGGTTTATACAGTTCCTAAACATTGTTTGGTTTAAATTTACAGGATTTTCGGTGTCTCTTCCATGGTCTACACGACTGAAAATCGCTCTAGGAGCTGCGAAAGGGCTTGCATTTCTTCACGAAGCGAAAAACCCGGTTATATATCGTGATTTTAAAGCATCCAACATTTTGCTAGACTCTGTAAGAACTTTACAACAGCATTAAATCTCACATTTATCTCAGTAGTCTTTTGTTGTTTTAGTACTAATCTTGATTTTTTTTATATTTTAGGATTATACTGCTAAACTATCAGACTTTGGTCTCGCTAAGGATGTACCAGAGGAGATTGATACACACGTTCTACTCGAGTTTGGCACACATGCTCGCTCTCCTAATATCTCATGACAGGTCACTTGACATCAGCAAGTGATGTTTACAGCTTTGGAGTTGTACTTGTTGAACTTCTAACCGGTCGAAAATCAGTTATGGAAAAAACCTCCCGCTCAAACCGGGAACAAAACCTAGCGGATTGGGCTAGACCACAGCTCAAGGGTGGTAGGAAACTCAGTCGAATAATGGACTCAAGACTCGAAGGACAGTACTCAGAAACCGGTGGGGGCCCTTATTTTGTTTATTTTTAAAAAAGGCAGCCGCGTTGGCTTACCTATGTCTTAGCCATAAGCCAAAGGAAAGACCAACCATGAGCATGATTGTTGATGCCCTCGAGCCATTAACGAAATATAATGATATGGCGGTTGGGACTTTTGTATACGTAGCTCCAACCGAAAACAAAGTTTCACCCCTTCCAAGTCCAAAGGAAGTGAATAAAGAGGACAAAAAACATATTAATACACACCATCATCTTCCACATCAACATGATCGAAAGCACCGTAGGTCTAAATCACCCACGGTTCATTCTGAGACAGAATTACAAAGAGACATCAGTACCGGGACAAGTACTAGCGGGACAAATTCACCAGTGTAATGGATATTTAATGGATAGTTCACATTTTAGAGGATGCCCCATACTCGAATGATGCATCATATAAGTTGTAAATGTAGACATATATTTACATAGCTTTTGTACTTATTATCTTTATAAAATTTATTTGATTTTTTTTTTCTCTAGATTAGCATCACTTTGTTTCATTTCATTCAATATCTTTTGGCTTTTCGAAAAAAAAAATCTGTAATGTACAGATGTTATTGAGATTAGTAAAGGCCGGATTGAAAATGAAAATTAAGAGCTCTTTGATGTAAAGGCCTAATTAGGTACTCTTGATGATGCTGAGTTATAGAAAACCTTTCACTGATGAAAAAAGTTGATGACTCGGAACATCTAACAAGAATAGGCATTATTTGAAAAGAGAAACAACAATTGCCGAGCTAAATAAGCCTCTATCAAGTCTCGGAATCAATCTCCATTCAATCTTCATAGTTCTAACTTTCAGCTTTTGGAACGATCAGTGGATTGGAGATAGTCATACAAGTGTTGCTCATCCAAAAAAACACTCTCTAGATATCAACAGTATTTATTCTTGGAACTGGAGGATGCCAGTTAGAGATAGGCCTGGACGTACACAACTTAACGAGCTTATCAACCTAATACTGCTTAAGGTTAATCTTTCTGCTTATCAACTTACTGCTTAACGTGCTTATATGATGGCGGGTTTATCAACTAGACTGATTCTACCTCCTTTACCGTCGGCTAGTAAAATACATTATAGACTGTTCCTTTGCTCGAATGTAGAATCAGTTAGTTGGAACAAGACTAGCTCTACGTATGAAGATTTATATACACTTGTAACGGCTTGGTTTAAACCGCCTCCTCACTCGATATAATATATTTTATCCATTAGATGCCTGGTGTGCGACGGTGATATTGAAAGCCCTCCACCTCTTCGTGGAATGCCCGTTGGCTGTTGCCGGGAATTCAATTTCAAGATGGTCGAATATTGGTGATTTCCTCAAGGATTTCAGCGGCTTAATTACATGGAGTGACTCATTAACCTTCAACAAACATACCAAAATTTGCTTGGATGTGCCTGGGGATAATTTGGCGGTATAAGAACGAAAGCCTACCAGAAAGGACACACTAATAGATATGATCTCCAATCCTAGTGAGTAAGAAACTAAGAATAGGAAATTAAATCCTTGGTTGGATTTGATCTTCAATCCTAAAAATTGCCTGTACGATCATATTGTACGTAATCTCTAGTTTTCTCTAGCGTCTTGCTAATACGTGTTAATATAATTGACGTTAACAATAAATACTCGTGCAAATGCATGTTTTGAATTTGTGTTTCCCCGATTAATAACAAAGTCATATTACATGATCCTTATTTGTGCAATAGAAATTTTCGTTTCATCATTTAGAATAGTTGAAGTAAGTTGCTTCACACAACTTTTGTGTGCCTAAAAAAAAGACATTTTTGTGCGTTCCTTCAAGTCTTCTCTCTTCAAATCAGCTGCAACTACAGGTCAAGGTTGTTACGTGGTAAGCTTATTTGTAAGTGGAGAAATAAGTTGCTTAACCGACTTCTCATTTTAAGCCGAGAAATCTTTAATTACAAGGACATTTTCCCGTTTGTAATAAAGCTCTCATTATTTTAGATTTCTATAAGAAGCATAAATGACGGTCGAGACTCTCAATCCGTAATGTACAAACATTGTAACGCCTTCAGTATCGATCCTTCAAAAGAAGTTTTCTCCTTTTGTTAGCCCGAAACAGAATCCCTCTCACATCTCTTATCTTCAAACATGAACAACGTTAAACCTCTAAAGAGGGTCTTTTACGACATCAAGTTTTTCTTGAGGGATGAATAGAAATTAAACCACTCGGTTGATTATTTTGTGGCATCGATGAAGAGTCTCTCAATGTCGCACTATTAAACTTATATTGCGCCGTATATATGGAGCTGGCGGAGGTCTCTTACATTATACAACCCGTCTTAAGTGGAAATTCTTAAAGGGAAACCGGGGTTTATTGAGAACAAGTGGGCGGCCAAACTTTTTCACGCGGTTTGAATGACGTTTATTTGGCATGTTTGAAATGGAGAAACAAAATTCTACTCTACATGCTCCTTTGGATCTTGAGGCAAATGTTGTTCGTCATGAATCTAACGTTCCTTCGGTGCAAAAGAATGTCTCTTGTTGCTTCCAACCGATCTTCTAACAAAATCTTATTAGGGGGCAATTGGATCCACAATCCCCGTTAAATTAGCTGCTCCATCACTTTAATATATTTTTGTTTCTTAGGCGTTTTTCTGTTATGGTGTTTCCTCTCTCCGGTGCTCTTCCTTAGAGTCCGTTTGCTATTGTTTGCCCCGTGCCCTTGTGGCTTAATAAATTATTTGCTTCTTCTAAAAAGAAACAAATTATAATTCTCATAGTAAGCAAACTAGAAGAATCATGCCATACAGGATCAAGACTCCTTCCGTTTTATAGGCTCAACTATTTTTGTGTAATTGATAAGTGGCAACTTGCACCTAGACTTGGGCAAAAAACCCGGGTTTTAAATCGGTTCGTCAAATCGACCCGAAAACCGAACCGGTCAACCCTGGTTTTGACCGGAACCGGTTTCGGTTCTTGGCCAAACCGGTGGTTTGGAACCGGTTTGGGGTTTTTTGTGTGTGCACAACGGTTTTTGGAACCAGCAAACCGAAACCAAACCGTTAATCGTTCCACACCGGATCGGGATAAATTTTTTTCAAAATTCGAATCTTGCTTTTATAATGTGGGGGGACCCGTGAAGGAGCGTTTTTCTGACTTTTTTGGTCCAGTGTTTGTTGTTTTGCTCTTTTATTTGATTATAAATTGAGGGTTGTGTTAGTGTTTCAATCACAACTTACAACTTACAATCCTAAGAAAAAAAAACTCTCCAAAACAAAACCGAATTTCTTTCAATTAGCAATGGCAAGTCAATCCACCTCAACTACCGCCGGTGCCGGTGCCGGTTCATCAAGTGCACCGGTGGTTGTTCAAATCCTACCAAACACGAAACCGCGCCCAATTTTTGGAAAGACTTCAACCTTTGCCTAATGTCCGACAACACGAAAAAAGCTCAATGTATTCATTGCTTGCATTTCTTTTCGAAAGATTCCAACTTGACGTTGAAGAATCATATCACCCATCCGCATTGTGAAGCAAAAAAGAGGGTTGCGGCATCGGGGAAATCGTCTATGTCTCGAGATGGGAGTATTTTCGTGTACAATCCGGATGTTCTTCGTGAACAATTCGCGGGTTTTGTTGATTCAACGAGGTTACCATTCAATCAACCACTTTGACGACGTAGAGCAAACAACGTAGGTGTTTCAGACATTTGCAACCTAAGATACCTCATGTAATTCGCACTACTCTCAAATGTTGATGCAATGAAAATTATTGAGTAACAGCTAAATAAGCAATAATTGATGGTTAATCCTTCAAATAAATACTATTAACCTAAACAACGAATGTTGGAACCCCACCTCATGGGCTGCCCGGTTATCTTCACATACGTGTTACCGGCATATTGGATTTAACCGTACTTGGCAAATGTATGAAGCTGGTCATTTGCAATCGAAGACAGGAGAGCGCGTTAAGGGAGCCACCACACAGGTAGTGCTTTAGCTAAAACGTTGATAAATGTGTTTGTTAAATTTAAGTTGGAAAATAAAATTATGTAAATCACATTGGATAATGCTAGTAACAACACATCAGCAATTGGTAAACTAAGATTAAAATACGAACCACTAATGGAGGGTAGGTTTTATCATAGTCGATGTGTTGCACATATCATTAACTTGTGTGTGCAAGATGGTTTAGCGGTGAAGGAGATTAATACAATCAAATAGTCTTTTAAAACAATGTTAAAAGTTGTATTAATCGGTGGTAAAAACCAACAACGCTATAGTAGAATCTGTAAACAAGCGGGGAAACCTTGTTTATCACCTCATTGGGACGTCCCGACAAGATGGAACTTCACTATCATATTTCCCCAAAGTGGTTTAAAACAAAGATCTACTTTGATGTATTTTCATGACCTTTTGGCTAGTAAGAATAGGTGTCATCAGTTTTCGGCTGAGAATTAGGTTATTATTGAAGGTTTAACCCAATTACTTGAAGTATTTAACAATGCCACAAAATTTTTATCAAGGGTTTACTACCCAACATCTCCATTGGTACTTTAACATATTGTCTTCATGACTACTAAATTAACCGAATATGAATTTGAGGGGGGTATATTTGCAACTATGGTTAAACCAATGAAAGAAAAACTTAAGAAGTATTTTGAAAGAATGCCACCGATAATTACTTGTGCAGCTCCCCGCCTACGCTTTTTTTTTTTTCTTCTTAAAACCCATGTTTTAATGTACACGGTGTAGAGTTTCTTATCGAGTCGATAAGTACGGATTTGGAGTTTTTTGATGATAGTTATGCAACTAAGGCAAAAAATGGTTCACCGACTCGTTCGAATGTTTGTATAATATTTATTATGCAAAATATGGTAACCCAACAACAACCGAATCAAGTAGTGGGGGTGGGGGTTCTTCATCGAGGGCGAGTGGCGGGAATCAAATGACCACGTTGCTAAGGCGGTTGAAAGAACATAAAAACAAAAAGGCAAGGTGTGATCCTTCATTGTCCTCCGAATATGAGGGATATGTTTATTCAGATTTTGTCACACATCTTCAAACAACGGAGTTTGCAACTTTTGATGTCTTGGGTTTTTAGAAGGCAAAGGAAACAATGTTTCTCGTTCTATCCCGCATGGCCATGGATATACTAAGTGTCCAAGCTACTTCGGTAGCTTCTGAATCCGTATTTTCAACAAGTGAGAGGGTGTTGTCAATCCGAAGAACAAGACTCACTCCGGCGTCCTTAGAGATGCGTATGTGCTTAAAAGATCACTTGGACGCTCAAGAGCGTAAACAATACAAATCCACTCTTGAAACCCCTGTAGACTTTGACGAAGAGATCTTGGATGCCGAGGTGCAAGCAAATGAAGCCATTCCACTATCCGATGAAGAAATTGCACTTGATGATGCTAGTAGCGAAGGTTCTATGTCCGGACCCGGTTCGAGAGGAGAAGAGGCAGAGGCTGAGGCTAATTATGGTTATGATGTCCATCATGATGATTACTAATTGTCGATTATGATGTTTGTCACACCCCGCCAAGGCGGAAACGTGAGGCGTAACAAGAATGGATATCATCACAACACAATGGTGTCTACTATAGAGAAATCTAAATGAAGGAAATAATCAAATGGACACTATGTGTCATGACAATACCCAACACAAGATAAAGGAGTCTTGCATTACAAAAGTAATGTCGTACACGAAACAACATAATCCAAATACTAACAATCTCCAACAAACAAGTATCAAGCAAAACAAATGTCATAAATGAAAAGACTAGAAAAGACAACTCCACAAGCAATGCCTAGGGTCTCTCTAGCCACTCTTCCTAACACCCTTCTTATCATCACGATACTCACCTGGAAATGATGCTTAAAAACGTCAACATAAAGTTGGTGAGAGTCATAGGTTTAAGACACGATATAAAATCCAAACTGCACATTACTGTGATAATAAAGAAAACATTGCAGGACAATAAATGAACTATCATACAGGCTAACATGCAAATCCAATCAATCACACAAATAACCGGCAAACGACTACAAGACGTCTCATATCGCACCAAGGTCCCTGTGGTTACCCCCTTAGCCCCGGCCATGGATACTCTCAAAGTAACCATCCTGCCCGCTAGGCCACAGTACCATCCACTAAACAGGCCATGGATACCCGCAGGTGATCCCCCCTGACTTAGTTCACAATTCTCAATATCACATCACAAAACATGTAGCACACAACATACAATAGTCACGTATAGTCCATGCATCTTTGACAACACATTATCACAGTAATCAAAACATTTCCAAACACTTTGCATCATTTCCACCCCAATAAATCATAAGAAAAGAGGGGCTATGAAACTCACCTGAATGCTCAAACGCAGCTTCCAAATCTCTACACGCAACTATACAAATAAATAAACACGGTTACACGCGACCAAGCTAAAAGCTCTAGTCCATGTAACACACATATGATGGATGTCTAAGGGTTTAGTTAACCATCATGGGTCACCCCGACACCATGCCCAACCTTAACCATCTCATTAACACTTTACACTAGCTACTTACAATTAACTCAGAATTGCAGAATTTTAGTGTCTCTTTACGTACCCAAAACCCTTACTTAATGACCTTTATAAATTATAGCAAAAATCATCTATGTTCCTTTATGTGTTCTCTAACTACCATTGGATTCCAAAAGCCCTTTACAATGACAAGTATTCCTAAGAAAATCAAACTTAAAAACAGTCTCAATTCGGATCTGATGGCACACTAAAAAGTTTGGACTTATTAACCATAATTAGACATGCTTTCAGAGGATAATTTTTACAGGATTATCCATAGACATATGGAACTTAACTACTGTAGAGTATAATCATAATTCACTTTTAAAGTCAATAGGTTTTACCCCTCACACAACATGACCTAAATCTACCCTATATTTACTGATCTGACAACCTGTTTGTAACCAACATTGAATAGACTTCCCACCTTAAAAAACCTTTCGAGTCTGGATTCTATCGCTTTTATAAGTATACTCTTTTGGCTTATTCATAGGCTCAAGAAACATATCAATACACATTTTTATCATCTAGATATCAGTCGTTGAACACGATCCAAAATTCTGCTCAACCCTAAATCAAGTTTTAACGCAAATCTAACCTAACCAATTGCATGAACATGACCCTAATCAAGCCATAATCATTCTATCATCATCAAATATCATTAATATTCTGAATTTTATGAAACCCTAGAATCCATCATTGATTTTGTTACATGAATGCATGATTTAAACTAGGATTGAACGCACTTACCTTTGATTACAAGCACCTAATTAACAATTCTTGAATGATTCTTGGATCCACAAGTGAAAATCAACTTCTTAGGGTTTTGGGGAGCTGAATTCATACGGCAACAAGAAGAGGAGAGAAAAGGATGGGCCAAGTTGGGTTTTTAAATCTATATCCTAAGTCTTAGCCCAACCCAAACTTAGCTAAGTAAAAAAATACATATTTTTTCTTTTTTTTCTCTAAAACCGGACGCACCCTATATATAAATATAAATTATTAATTAACTAATTTACTTCATTTACCTTAAGTTTTTATAAAAACCTAAGCTA
Organism: Tanacetum coccineum; assembly: GCA_026074375.1. NCBI lineage: Eukaryota > Viridiplantae > Streptophyta > Magnoliopsida > Asterales > Asteraceae > Tanacetum > Tanacetum coccineum. The sequence goes on from BQNB010009179.1 coordinate 44,132, forward strand.
GTTTGATTAAACCTTTTTACTTAAACGCTACTTACTAAACTTTCTAAATATAAGCTTGTCATTCACCAACCTTTTTATTTTTAGAAAGTTTGCTACAAACTTCTATATTTCACTCACTTATTTTATTTCTAAAATGCTATATTTCCCATAAACATTTAACACTTAATAACCAAGAAATTGACTTATCAATACATGCAACACGTCTATCATTTCCATTATCACCACACGTGAACAAATGGAATACTTAACACCAAACTCATATGCCACAAAATAAGATGACTTTACCTCAAAAACGACATCATGCACATAAGTAACCCACTTCAACATACATATAGAATACATAGCACACAAGAAACATACAAAATGGACACTTAGCCATTTTAAAAGGTATAAACTAACCTGCTCAAATCACGGTTGTCACAGTATCCCCCCCCCTTATGGAAATCTCGTCCCGAGATTTAACTAGTTGGTTCAACAGCACGATCAACAAATAAATGAGGATACTTAGACTTCATATAGTCTTCGCGTTCCCAAGTAAACTCGGGACCACGCTTTGAATTCCAACGAACTTTCACAAGTGGTATTCTACTACGTTTCAAACTCTTAATCTCACGATCCATAATTTTTACAGGTTCCTCAACAAAACGTAAAGTCTTGTCGATTTTGATTTCCCACCCATTCACGGACAACATTCATTAGAATTCCCCAAACACTTCTTCAAATTTGACACATGAAAGGTGTCATGTACGCTATTTAACTCCTCAGGTAACCTCAACCTATACGCTACAAGGCCAATCCTTTCAAGGATCTCAAACGGTCCTACATATCTTGGTGCTAACTTACCCTTCTTTCCAAAACGCACTACGCCCTTCCAAGGCGACACCTTTAACAATACACGATCTCCCACCTCAGACTCTAACGGCTTACGCCTAAAATCAACATAGCTCTTTTGACGATCTCTCGCCGCTTTGAGCTTTTCCTTAATCAATACCACCTTATCTGTCGTCTCTAGTACTAACTCAGGTCCAATCAAGCTACTTTCTCTAATCTCTGCCCATAGAACAGGCGACCTACATTTCCTACCATACAAAGCTTCAAACGGAGCACACCGAATGCTTAATTGATAACTACCACCAAAATCGATAACACATGCCCTCATTAATCCCCAAAGTCAGAATTCATACTTCCTTTTTCCTAACCACATTGATGATGCTAAGCAGTACTCAAATCCAATCTCTTCTCTAACACTTTCTGCAACGTCTGCCAAAACCACGAGGTAAATCATCCATATCAATCTGAGTTGATCGTTACCAGAATTCCATTCCTTGCTATTATCTTATCAATATAAATCCTTGCCAACTTCACATCTTGCCATCTTCTTGTATAGCTGTAAAATGGAGTTAACATGATTATCCTATCGACCATCACCCAATTCATATCATACTCACTACTTTGACCTTGGAAATTTAGTGATAAAATCCATGGTGATTCTATCTCATTTTCACTCAAGTATCTCAGGCTGTTACAGCAAGCCAAAAGTCTTTGACATTGCAGCCTTCACCCCTTAAACAAATCCGACAATTGCTAACATAGGTAGCTATATCCTTTTCTACACGTGGCTACCAATACATGTCTCCAAGGTTAAGGTACGCTTAATCCGCTCCTGGATGTACCAAGTACCTTGATGCATGGGCCTCATCCATTACACTTCCTACTAATAGAACCCAAATTTGATCCATAAAGTACAAACTCTCGTCTCCTTTTCTTTCCATCTGTTGATCTAAACCATGTAGCCTTTCTGCGAGTACGTTCTCTTGCTTGAACGCCTCACTTTGGGCTGCCAGTATCATTCCTCTTACTCGTCTTGATTTCACTCTCTCCTTTCTACTCAACGCATCACCCACTACATTCGCTTTATCGGGGTATCACACAAATCATTCTTCAAAGTCTGAAAAGCCTCTTCTTGTTCTACGCTCCACTCATACTTCTGATTCCTCTCAGTTAGGGAAGTAAGGGGGTTCAACAATCTAAAAAAAATCACGATGAACGTCGGTAGTAACCCGCCAATCCTAAGAATAATCATCCAATTCCTCACTGCCTCACTCTTACTCGGGTCCACGTGAATACATTATGGTTGACCACGTGACCAAGAAAATGCACTTCTTCCAACCAAAACTCACACTTAGAAAACTTAGCATACAGCTTCTCCTTCCTCAGTGACTCCAACACTAACTTCAAATGAACTTCATGTTCCTCCTTCGACTTTGAGTAGGCCAGAATGTCATAAATGAATACGATGACAAACCTACCTAAGTATGGTTTGCAACCCGGTTCATTAAGTACATGAAAACCGCTGGTGCATTGGTTAACCCAAAAGGCATAACCATAGACTCAAAATGTCCGTATCTCGTTCGAAATGCGGTCTTTGGAATGGCATCCTCACGCACTCGTAGCTGATGATAACTTGATCAAAAATCTACCTTTAAGAAAGGACACGCTCCTCGTAACTGATCAAACAAGTCATCAATCCTAGGGAGTGGATAACAGTTTTTAACAATTAATTTGTTCAACTCCCTATAATCAATACACATGCGAAAAGAACCATCATTCTTCTTAACAAATAACACCGGTGCTCCCCACGGAAAATGACTAGGTCATATGAAACCCTTGTCTTGCAACTCTTGAAGTTGCCCGGACAATTCTTGCATTTTCGAGGGTGCCAAACGATATGGAGACTTCGCGACTGGCGTCGCTCCATGAACCAAACCTATGCGAAACTCAACTTGTCGTCGTGGTGGTCATTGACAAATCTCCCGGAAACACATCAATAAAATCTCATACCACGGGTATATCACTTATCCTAGGTTCATCTACCTTAGCGTTCATTTAGGCTTGGCGCTCCCCAAAGTACGTTCCCCATAACTCGAAATTCTCACCACCTTCTCAATGTATTCTAACCACCGTTTCTCATAACATACTTATCACAAACTTCCTAATTGGACAACCAGTCGAGCGAGACGCCGCGCCGCAGCGACATCAAAGCTTCCACGACTCAACAGTATCAATGAACTCCAAAGGTTACGAACAATCGAATAGGATAACAAACGAATATCGAATCAAAGGCTAGAATGCATATAGGAGATTTTACATATGCAAGTAGACGTGGATCAAATGACATAAGAATCCTTTGAAAGAAAGGATACGTATATGCACCGAGTGAAAACGCAACGAAAGAAAACCAACAAGCGTACCACGACAAATGAACACATAAAAAAATCAATACCAAAGACGGAAATTCTTGTGCCAATTATCGAGTTTACTCGAATGACCAAATTAAATAATGTTTTTATAAAAATCAATTTAAAATAAAGAAGTTACTTTAAGTATAAAAATCATTTTAAAGAATAAATAAAATTGTTTTAAATGTAATCTTTATAAAATTCATTCTGGTTGTCATAAAAAAATCTAGAGACTGTTATCTAATGGTGTATCGTACCTTACCACTATGAATCACTTTAAACCTGCTTTTTATAATAAAATAAAAATCTATTTACAAAGATCATTTTATACACAATTTTCTACAAACACCAACACAATACTTCCAAAGGGTTTTTATAATTAGACATCAATTATAAAATATATCAATTATAAAATATGTTACTCAACAAAGGACACCATAATACCAAAAGGGATCGTAAAACACCGTACAGACTCTAACACAATTCTATTGTTTGAAAACGAAAGAAAATACTAGGAACCATATACTCAAAATAGAATCAAACGAACTCGTACAAGAAAACTCATGCAAGACGTTACGTACCCAAAAGAAAACGCATGGTCTTATCCAAAATAACGATCGACAACGCAAACCTAAAAGCATCGATACTAACACGTCGCCAACAGGTTACGAAAACCAAGGGATATACAATCAAGGGAGTAATGATACACACTAATATGTTAGGAACAATTAGTTCTTAAAAGAAACGTTTGATACTCATACGAGAAATCAATGCAATGAAAGAACTAACGAAACGCGCCTATATCCAAAAGAGCAGATCCAAACAACCAATATACATCAAGACGTAGAATGCAAAAAATCATGTATCCTTACTAACAAAGTATGATGAAGGGATGCTAAGCTTAGACTTAGGAAATCCGAACAAACAACACGAGGCCATACGTGCAACCTCTATAATAGCACTCTAGTATCCGAAATACTATAAAAAGGGCAAACTTACTATCTATACAACTTAACTCAACATATCCTCCAATTAGGGTAAGAGAAAAATTCTCTACCCATACCACCATCTTTATACATGGAATTATGTATGAATCTAAGTATTACAAGTCTTGTATGGGCGGGACTTGTAATATGAGGATTGATATGATAATTTATATGTTAACAAAACCCGTCACAGTTCTGTTTACATGAGATTATGTATAAATCTAAGTATTACAAGTCTTGTATGGGCGGGACTTGTAATAGGAGGATTTATATGATAATTGCTATGTTGACTGGTTCATCGAGACTTTTACCTTATTTACTCTAACCGAGTAATCATTAATGATGATCCATCAATTAATTACTTACTTATATCAAATTGAAATCGAAACGACATAATGGAACGAAAGTGTCGCAACGAATTCCAAAATATGAAATATCCGAAAGAAATAATCAATAACAACATGACGAGGTAAAGGACGACATAAACTTATGCTGGGACTCGCTTGGGTTTGACTTTGCCTCCGCAAGAATCACCCGACTCCGCGGGTCCAGCTCTATTACGCGCATCCGACAAACGATCAACTATCCTATCTCCTTCGGTTCCATAATAGGCTCCTTATAACGCTTAAGTCCAGTTGGGAAAAAGGTTCCCCAACGACACTTCTTACGGGTGAGGGAAAAACATAGCTAAAATACTAAGAAAGTAATACATATTATATCAAATAATGGTAGGCAAAATAACTAAATAAAAACTTAGCAAAATATAAAATATATAAGCTATGCAAAAATAGAGGGGAAGCATAACAATTATAGCATTAAACACTTAAGCCCTAAATGCATCTACATGAAGGACCCATAGGTTATAGTATAGGCTCAACCACCTACTTCTCTATAACCAAAGGCTCTGATACCAATCTGTCACACCCCGCCAAGGCGGAAACGCGAGGCGTAAACAAGAATGGATATCATCACAACACATGGTGTCTATATAGAGAATACTAAAATGAAAACTAAAGTAAAGCAAAGACACAAAGTGTCATAATAATACCCAAAACCTAATGGTGTCTTTATTAATGAGAAAGAGGTCTCGTCAATAAATGACATGCAAAACATAATCCAAACAATTCATGCAAACGCATTTATTCAAACAGAAAGCATAAAGAAACTCCAAGCATCCTACGGTCTCTTCTAGCCACTTCGCTCTATCTTAGCACCATTAAGCTCACCTGAAAATGATGCTTAAAACGTCAACATAAAGTTGAGCGAGAATCATAGGTTTACGACATACAACAATATCCAAAATAAACTTTCAATTAGCTGCTGCAATTACCAAAACAATTCATGACAACAATTAACAACAACGGGACGGAACGTGCCCACGATCCACAATCATATCAACTACATATGTGCGCTACATGGCCTCATATTAGCTCACGCAGTCTTACCACCGTCACACCTCGTTTTGCATATTGGGATCCACAATACCAAACATATCATATCGCAACACAACGGGACGGAACGTGCCCACGATCCAATACACATAACTACAGCAAGCTTAAAAACATTTTAACACGACAACAAGCATCATTCTCACCCCAAAATAACATGAGAAAAAGGGGCTATGAAACTCACCTTTGCTTAGCTTTCCAAAAGATTCCAACAAAAAGCTTCACAAACAACTAGCACAAATCTAAACAACAAAATAACTCGTGTTACACGCTACTAAGCCAAAAGCTTAATGCACATGTAACAATCATATGATGGATGTCTAAGGTGTTTAGTTACCCTCATGGGTCACCCCGACACCATGCCCGACATTAACCAATTCGTTTACACATTATTTCAAAGTCTTACAATTTACCCGAAAACGCAGAATTTTGACCTCACTTTACCATTTTCTAAACCAAACCTACTGAGCTTTATAAATTCTACCAAAAATCACAGGTTAAATACCATGAGTCTACTAACTCCATGATTTTTCCACTAATTTATTTCCCTTCTTAAGTGCCTCAAATAAAATCAAACTTTTAACTACTCAGTTTTGGATATATGTTCCTTTATGTGTTCTCTAACTACCATTGGATTTTCAAAAGCCATTTACATGCACAAGTACTCCTAAGAAAATCAAACTTCAAAACAGTCCCAATTCGGATATGATTGCACACTAAAAAGTTTAGACTTATTAACCATACTTAGACATGCTTTCAGAGGCTATTTTTTATAGGATTATCTATAGACATATGGAACTTAACTACTGTAGAAGGGCTAATCTTAATTCCACTTTTAAGTATAGGTTTTACCCTCACAAACATGACCTAAATCTACCCCGTATTTACTGAACTGACAACTTTTAGTGTAACTAACATTTGAATGACTTCCCGACCTTAAAAACTTTTGAGGCTGGAGTTTCTAAAAATTAGACTCTTTTGGATTATTCATAGCATCAAGAAACATATCAATACATGTTTTTATCATCTAGATATTAGTCGTTGAACACGACCCAAAATTCTGCTCAACCCTAAATCAAGTTTTAACGCAAATCTAACCTAACCAATTGCATGAACATGACCCTAATCAAGCCATAATCATTCTATCATCATCAAATATCATTAATATTCTAAATTTTATGAAACCCTAGAATCCATCATTGATTTTGTTTCATGAATGCATGATTTAAACTAGGATTGAACGCACTTACCTTTGATTACAAGCACCTAATTAACAATTCTTGAATGATTCTTGGATCCACAAGTGAAAATCAAATTCTTATGGTTTTGGGAAGCTGGATTCATACGGCAACAAGAAGAGGGGAGAAAAGGATGGGCCAAGTTGAGTTTTTAAATCTATATCCTAAGTCCTAGCCCAACCCAAACTTAGCTTAGTAAAAAAAAACTTTTTTTTCTCTAAAACCGGATGCACCCTATATTATATATATTATTTTTTTAAATTATTAATTAACTAATTTACTTCATTTCCTTAAGTTTTTATAAAAACCTAAGCTAGTTTGATTAAACATTTTTACTTAAACGCTACTTACTAAACTTTTTCTAAATATAACTTTCATTTCACCAAACCACTTTCTATTTTTAGAAAGTTTGCTATAAACTTCTATATTTCACTCACTTATTTCATTTCTAAAATACCATATTTCCCATAAACGTTTAACACTTAATAACCAAGAATTGACGTAGCAATGCATGCAACACGTCTTTCATTTCCATTATCACCACACGTGAACAAATGTAATACTTAACACCAAACTCATATGCCCACAAAATAAGATGATCATTTACCTCTAAAATGACATCATGCACATAAGTAACCCACTTCAACATACATATAGAACACATAGCACGCAAGAAACATACAAAATGAACACTTAGCCATTTCTAAAGGTATAAACTAACTTGCTCAAATCACGGTTGTCACAATGTTGTATTTTCAATTCCGATGTATTATGTTGTATTTTCCTTTCCGATGTATTTTATTTCCGATGTATTAGGTTTTCTATTAAATAAAAGTTGAAGTTTATTCAGTTTTTGTGTATAAATCTACGAAAAACGAAAAAAAAATCGGTTCAAACCGGTTCGGGAGGTTAACCAGTTCTGAACCGGTGGGACCGGTTCGAATTTTGAACCGCCCAAAACCGGTTCCAAACCGGTTCGGGTTTTTCTCAAACAGGTTTCGATAGGTTCTTGACCAAAACAGGTTCCTGTTTGACTGAAACCGAACCGAACTGGTTAGCCGGTTTGCGCACGTCTACTTGCACCCATCATAATATTATGTAGGGGTGTGCACGGTTCGGTTTGGGTCGGTTTTTGGGTAAAACCGAAACCAAACCAAAATATTCGGGTTTTATAAAACTAAAAACCGAAACCGTTCGGTTTTTAGCGGTTCGATTTTTTCGGTTTCTTATCGGTTTTTCGGTTTTAAACCGTTTATATTTTGGTGTGACCAATTTATACTAACAAACTTGTTTTACGTAGAAAATTGATTATTCTTCTTTATTTTATTTTTTTTGTCAATCTAAGCTTTATAATGTTTACCCCAAATTTATATAATTACATACATATAAATGAGGCACACACATGCAAGTGAAAATAAATATAGTATAATCATTATCAGATATGTAATAATATATTGTCAAGTAAACACACATGACAAACACACATATAAACATTATAATATATATATTATTATAATTCCACCCACAAAATAAATAGAATTAAAAACTTTGATTTATTATTTATTTATTTATATAATATTAATTATATATTATTATATAATAAAACTTGTTCGGTTCGGTTCGGTTTTTACGGTTTGGTTTTTGGACGAAAACCGAAACCAAACCAAAATTTTTCGGTTCTTGAAAAATTAAAAACCGAATCGGTTTCTAGTTTCGGTCGGTTTTTTCAGTTTTCGGTTTGGTTTTGGTTTTTTTGGTTTTTCTGCTCACCCCTAATATTATGCCCAGCATGACATAACTTTGTTATACACAACTTTTTTGCTTCACGAAGCAAAATTGCTGGTTGACAAATCACATATTTGAGATGCATCGACTTAAATTACATGCATTTATATTCATTTAGATTGCATCCCAATTAATTTCGAAAATGATTTTGAAGTGAAAACAAGCAATAAATTTGACCTGCAGAAGACGGAAAATATATAGGATTCACCTAAAGACCTGGTAGTAGCACAGTTTGGGCCCGTTCGGTGCAGGCCTACAAGTTCTTATTTGGGCCTCCAAAGTCGTATCTTTTTATCCGGTACAAACTGGGTGATAACACCGTTGTCCCACAGTCATGACATGGATCAAAGGCCCTAACCAGTTCAAAGTGTTCTAGCTCGTTGTTAAACTGAGTAGATTGAAGGAGTCAAGACTGCTCTTATTTGCATTGTAGTTTTAGTCGACATGTTCCTATTTTGTAGGCAATTAATAAGCATACACTTCACTATGTACGTGGAAGTACTATGCACACATGTTTTATTTCCTATGTTTCAACTTCCATGCACATTTCCTTTTTAATAAGTTAACCGTCAAGCAGTTAGGGGTAGACATGAACAAAAAACCAAAAATCGTAACCGGTCAAAACCAAGTTTGACAAAAACCGGTTCAGTTTTTAGCCAAACCACCGGTTCCCAACCGGTTTGGCATTTCAAACTTTAGACCGGTTTGGACCGGGTTTTTTTAACCGGTTTGGCCAATCGGTTTGGACTAACCGGTTTCTAACCGGCTTTTGGCGGTTTTTAAAAAAAAATTTGAATTTCGAATTTCAAATGGGTGAGGACCAGGGAGGAGCGTTTTTTTAATTTTTGGGTGTAATATTTACCATTTTGCCATTATATGAGTGGTATAAATAGAGGGGTTGTGTGTTGGTTGAATTAGAACTTTCACAATCATAAGCAAAAAACACTCTTAAAAGCAAAACCAAATTACTTTCACTAATGGCAACTCAATCCAGTTCAACTACCATCGGTGTTGGTTCTTCAAGTGCACCGACGATTCTTGAAGTTTAACCTTGCTCCTGAAGCCCCGCTATTTGGCAAAACTTCAACCTTTGTAAGATGTCAGATGGAACGACCAAGGCTCAATGTAAGCTTTGCTTTCAGTTTTTGTCATCGGGATCCAACTCGACGTTGAAGGCTCACATCAACAACAAGTATTGTGAAACACTCAAGTCGGTTCCGGAAGCGGGTCAATCGGCTCAAGATGGGGGTAACTTTATGTACAATCCAGATGTTGTTCGTGAGTAATTCGCGGGTTTGGTGATTCAAGAAGCCTTTTCGTTCAACCACTTTGACAACCCTCGAATGACGAGGGTGTTTCAAAACCATCTTCAACCAAAGTATAATCATGTAAGTCGTACTACTCTAAAATGCGATGCAATAAAATTATGGAAAACGGCTAAACAACAATTAATAGATGGTTTTTTAAATTTAAATGCTAGTGTAAACATAACAATGGATGTTTGGTCCGTTCCTCATGGTTTGCCCGGTTCGTACCTTTGTGTTACCGCACATTGGATTGATCCTGAAACTTGGCAAATGATGAAGCGTACCATTGCATTCGAAGACTTTTCGGTTCTTCACACGAGAATTGCTTTGTTTAAGATGTTGAAAAAAGCGTTCATCAAATTTCATTTGGAAGAAAATAATTTCAATAACATTGGATAATGCAAGTAATAATACAAAAGCCATTGGTAGACTACAATTAAAATATGGTCCACCTATGGACGTCATATTTTATCATAGTCGATGTGTTGTACACATCATTAACTTGGTTGTGCAAGCCGGTTTAGCGGAGTTCCCGATAGATCACATGAAAGAATCTTTTAAACAAATGTTAAAAGATATATTTAAATCGGGTACTAAAACATATGTTGACTATATTCAGTTGTGTAAACAAGCGGGAAAACCTTGTTTAGCACCTAATTGGGACGTTTCGACAAGATGAAATTCCACTTATCATATGTTCCAATGTGGTCTAAAACAAAAAGTGACTTTACCATATTTTCATGACACTTTGTCTGATGCGGGTAGGTGTACTCCATTTTTGGTTGAACACTGGGTTACTATTGAAAATCTAACCCGATTACTTGAAGTTTTTAATGGCACAAAAATATTATCGAGGGTTTATTATCCAACATCTCTATTGGTACTCCAACAAATATTCTTCATGTGTACATTACTAACCAAATTTGAATTTAATGGTGATATATATGCAAGTAAGGTTGTACCAATGAAAACAAAACTTAGGAAATATTTTGAAAAAATGCTACCGATAATTACTTGTGCGGTCTCTTTTAATCCATGTTTTAATGTAAGCGGGTTAGAGTTACTTATCGAGTCAATTTCAACTGATTTGGAGTGTTTTGACGATGACTTTGCAACTAAGGCAAAAGAACGGTTAACAAATCTTTGGAAGGTTTGTATAATATTTATTTTGTGAAATATGGTAACCCAACTCAATCAACGAGTGCGGCTTCTTTATTGAGGTCGAATTCAGGGAATCCAATGACTCAATTGCTAAACCGGTTAAGAGAAAATTCTAACAAACGGGCAAAGAATGATCGTTTAGCGAGCAACGAACATGAGAGATATGTCACAACCGATTTTATTTCCCATATTCCTACCGAACAGTTTAGAACTTTTGATGTTTTGGGTTTTTGGAAAGCAAAGGAACAAGACTTTCCCGTTCTATCCCGAATGGCTTGAGATATACTAAGTGTACAAGCTACTTTAGTAGCTTACGAATTGTATTTTTAAACAAGTGGAAGGGTATTATCAATCCGAAGAGTCTTTGGAGATGTGTATGTGTTTGAAGGATCACTTGGACGCAACCGATCAAATATAACACACCTCAAATCTTGAAAACGCCCTAGACTTTGAATAAGGGATCTTCGATGAAGAGGTGCTAGCGAATGAAGTGATATCACTTTTTGATAAAGAAATTGCACTAGATGAAGCTGCTAGCGAAGCTAGGTCTAACGGATCCAAAGATGAAAATCAAGAAATCACTTCTGAGTAGCTTTCCGAATTCCGATGTATTATGTTTTAAGTTTATGTATTATGTTTGATGTATTCCCTTTCTGATGTATTTCATTTCTGATGTATTATGTGTTGTATTAAATAAAAGTTAAAGTTCATTGAGTTTATTTTGTATAACACGACGAAAAACAAAAAAAATAAAAAATAAAAACCAGTTAACCGGCAAAAACTGGTTACGGTTTGACCAAAACCAAAACCAAAACTGGTTAACCGGTTTGTGCATGTCTAGTTGGGGGTCTTTCATTTGGTTATAAATTGTGTACTAGTGGCATTGTGAAGATATAAGAAGAAGGCCAAAATCTATTATAGTACCCTGGAGTTGTTCAACCGAATCTTCTAGTACCCCGAACTTTTAAGGGTGCAAAATAGTACCCTCAACTTGAAATTTTGGATACCTTACTACCATATAACTTGGTTTAACGCGCTCACATGAATTTCGCGTGACTTTCATATAAGTTTTTTTAACTGGAACAATAAATAGACGTTGCTCATGTAGGATCTTAAACAATTGATCAAAGTTTGTGGAATAAATTTCATGCTTTTCCCTAACCCCGGTATCATTACTTTAAGAGGATCTTAAACGACTCATCAAAGTTTGTTGAATTATAAGGGTTCTATTAAAAAAATTTGTTATGATATCTTACGTGTGACAATTCATATTTTCAGGTCATTTTACGTCAATAAACTCAAAACTATTTACTTTGAACCTTTACGTGTTTACTTTTAATTATAACCGTTAAGTTAAATCGCGTAAACTAAAAAACAACTTTAAACGTAAACCGGCATTAGATGAATATAAGTTTACGTTAAATATGTGTAATATGACTAATTAAGAATATAATTTATAAGTCACATATTTTATTTTGCGAGTTTACGTAAAACGCTTATGTTTTGCATTATGAACTTTCATGCATGCATGTAAACCATACCACCTCTTCATACTTATACATAATAACACACTTATACCATTATTCAAAATTTAAATCTTCCCTCTCCTAAAAACATTTCAAACCCCCCTCCTCATGCTTAACATAATATTATTTAGCTTTAAGATAACCATGCATAAAACATAAGGTCTAATGGGTATTACCAATATATCAAGCAACACCTCTTCTCTTTTTTTCTTCCTCTTTCCAGTGCCACCATGTTCCTCATTAGTCATTCATGTTTTGTCTCCTCTAATTAAATAATTACTTGATACCTCCCATTCTGGTTCCGGAGGACCATCACACTCTCCCTCCTGGAAGGAAGATTCCTTCGAGATCAATGTCTTACTGGAAGAATCGGAAACAGAGGGAACGTCGGCTCGTTCTTCGGGGGCGGCGCGCGATGAAGCGGGGCCACCTCGTCAAGATTACATAAATCAGAGCTTTGAGGCGTCAATGCGAAATCGCATTCTACGCCTCGAGCAGGATGATAGCCCTTATCTGCTCGGTAAGGCAAAGGGGACTTACTGGTCGGACATCAGACTCATGCTGGAGCATGCCCTCTCTCAGAATGAATATAACCGGTTGCTGGAGTTTGAAAATGCTTTATTGATTATATAAGAACTAGCATACTTTCCTCATAATTCACTTAACAAAAACAAAATACCATCTCTTTCTCTCTAGCTCCAACTTACGGCACCAAGAAGAAAAACCAAGGAGTTTGGTTTTTTGATATTTATCAAGTGATTTACAAGTAGTTCTAAAGGGTTTAGTGATAATCAAACATAATTTGGGGTTTAATTTAGGTGTTAAGCTAGCTAATCTTGCCATACTTCATCTTTAATGTTTCATAATCTTTCTCATACTTTTATTATTTATATTTTGTTATAAACATCTTGATTTTCATGTTAGATCATCAAGTAGTTGTTATTTTAAAGGACTTACAAAGAAAACAAGTAAATATCATATATATATATATATATATAAATTACTCGTAAGAAAGTGTTAAATAAAGTATACACATGATCATACACTTGAAATAATTAATTTTGACATATTACAAGTTACTTGCTAAAATATATGTCTTGTTGATTGAATTTGTAATTAATAAACTAGCTTAGTTTAGTTGTATATATTAAATTTCTTGTTTTTGAAATAGTAGTTAATATTGTTAAAGTGGTGGATGGGATTAAAATAGATTGGATTTGTTGTTGTGGTGAATAAATGTGAAAGTGGATGAAGGGATTAGGTTAGAAGGATTTTTGTTGTTGTGAATGAAGTTATATTAGTAGATTTGGAAGTGTATAAAAACTGTCCAAAACAGTTCATACCATAGGGATGGTTTAAAAATGTTTTGACAAGTTAAAACTTTAAGAATATATTAGTATATGTTCTCCCGACGATTTTGATTTAAAGTACGCGAAAAGCGAACTTATAACGAATGAGATACGGTCAAAACAAGTTTAGTAACGTTTTCGGCAAAACAGTTTTATTTATAAGCTGTGCATTTTCTGTTTTGATATTTTTGACCCGTTTCGGGTCCGAATCGGGAAATATTTATAAAATAAAACTTCTAAATTATGATTTTCTGTTAAATCTTTGAGTTTGAACGACCCGTAACTCATTATAACAAAGGAGATACACTATGTTAATTAATAGGAGTTGTTAGAAATTTAAATTAGTGTTTTTGGGTGTTTTCAGGTCCGTTTGAGCTATAAAAACCTTAGAAAATAATGTAGTATCACTTATATAATATCTATACGTATCAAAAATTTTATAAATATTATTTTGTAAACTAATTAGACTATAATTAAATTGACTATATGAAAATACTAAAAATAATGAATCGAGCGAGATAGACTATAATTAACCTTTGGCTATTAGAAAATATTACAAATGCGTATACTTATATGTTAAAATGACGAACTTGACATAAACATTATTTTGACTTATAAAACTAAAACACAAACTATTATGTAGTGATATAACGTTATAAAATAAAGTGCATCATATATTACGCTTGCATTATTCTAAATCGACCTATAATTAAATAGGCTGCGTACCGGACATATTGTGACGATTTCCTTTGTTGATTTCTCCTAAAATCAATATATTTTACTTGAGGTGAGTTTATAGCCCCGCTTTAACTTGTTTTATAATTATTTTACAAATCTCAGGGTGAGATACATTGCTTCTTTTTACAATTGGACGTAAGTACAATACATTTCAATTCTTACAATGATTATTGATGCGCCTAAGTACCGACAACCCATAATGCCCATCATCATGAACCGTTAATTACCTTGTGTAAACGCGCGTGTTATAAATAGATCTATTGGGATTGATATCCCCGCCCAGGTTTGGTCCCCTACAAGGCCAACGGGCGTATACCATATCGAAGTCTAGAGGGTCTCAGGTTGGACCCTCTCAACGGGAAGATATTATGTTTATACAATGTCTTCGTTTCGGTGCCATGAGCTTAGTGCAATCAATTATAATTTTATTTGGCATTATATGTGTACATGTCTTGCAATTTAAATCTTACGGTCCATAATTATTATTTACTTAAACCTATGAACTCACAACTTTATGTTGACGTTTTTAAGCATGTATTTTCTCAGGTGCTTAACTGCTATGATGTATTTGATGTGCATGGAGTCCTCATCTTTCAAGATCATTTTCATGGATTTTCTGCTTGCATTAAAACTATCTTCCTCGTTGTACTAAGCTATGTTTTACTTTTCGATGCAAACTTATGGGACCATTGTTACAATTTATTTATTTTAATAAAGTCAACGAGGTTATCTTTTAAAATGACTCATTTAGATGTCGTTCTCTTATATCTTGTGCTATTGTATTATGAAGTAACGCTCCCAATTACCTTTCCGCTGACACATATTTTGGGGGTGTTACAGATTGGTATCTAGAGCCACGATTATAGAGAACTAGGTTGCATATTTTACCTACACTATAACCATTTCATAAGCATTGCATCTCATAAAACTTTAAAGACTAATCAAATAACATACTTGATGAGAGGGAAAGAGAGGTGATTCTAGTGAGAGAGTGGGTTGGATGAACACTTAGAGAGAGAAAGTAAACATAGAAATGAAATGCATAAGTGTGTGAAAAATGAACAACCAACCACCTCTCCAAGGCATGGAGAGGTGTATAAATACTAACATGTGGGCATGGGCTTGGGCCTTCATGGGTTTGTCTATGGGCTTTAGCTAACTAGCCTAGTAAGTTTCCAAAAATTAACTTAACGAGCTAACTACAATTATCTATGGAAGTGACCGACACTTTCGTGTTCCTAACAATCTCCCCCTAAGGGAGGTCACTCCATTTTACAAAAACTTAAACCTAGCATACTATGCTTTATCTTTAGTCTTGAGCTCGTAGTCTTTAACTTCTATCATTAACTTGTGATTTGATGTAGTGATCATTGACTTTAGGCTTGAGCTTTTTCCTTTATCTTGACTTGAATGTGAAAATGTGATATTGAACACCTTGAGATCATTAACCAAGCATAATCTTGTTTCGCCATCTTGTAAACTTTGCCATCTTGTAAACTTGTGACTTCTGGACCGACATGCTCATACCTTTCTTGATATGTTATCTTGAAAAGCTTTAATATTGCATCTTTCTTGAGGTTCTTTAACTATAACACTTTGTCACTTCGAGAAAGACGTACGGTATCAGAGTAGCCGAAGTCTTGAAACATGTACTTGAGCTTTCATGATGTCTTTATGTTTGTCGGTCGATATGAGCATGTGGCTATGAATCTTGTGAGTCAGCTGGAATCAGGTACCTTCACCTCCATCTTTAAGTATCCTGCATTAAAACAGTTAGCAATAAAGCGGGGGGACGAATATGGCTTTGTCATTCGCCCATGTTTGGTTGGAGTAACCTTCGAATCCGTAAGGATCGACATGTGATCAGGTAGATTCAATTTAAGAAGAATCTATTTGATAGGATTTCCAACTGAAGTATAGAATCTTTCTAACACATATGCATTAGATTCATCAAACTCAGCATGTTCTCATTACCGGAACGTCTCAAAGCAGACATCACGATAAGAGTGAACCTGCGAGTTACTATCTCACTGATTGAATAGAAAAATCGATTTGAAAAATCAATTGACGTGTCACTTGCTAAAGTGGTTTTGTGACACATCGAGAGTGTTAATCATTTCAAAAATTCATCATCAACCGTTAATCCATATACTGGAACAAGTTTGATTCTTGTAGAATCGCACCATCGTTTCTTTCTAGTTGTCACAAGTTTGATTCATATAGAATCGCACAAGTCACCTACCATGAGCTTGTTTGATGTTGGCTCAAGCAGGATTTCCATCTTCATTGTGAATATTTAAATATCACTCGGATGTTCTGGCAAAATCACAAGGATAATGCGTAGGACTCTTAATATATATCTTGTTATTCACATTGTGTGACTTAGCAAGCATAATTTTGACAAGTGTCCTAATGAGATTTATGGATGATCTCTTTTGGCTCTAGACTCAATAGTGCACTTTGGTTTTAGTGATCGGAGGCTAGAGCAGACTGCCACCTTTTCAATATCAACTAACTCGGAGTGAGAAAGTCGATAGAAATGCATGTAATCTCCAGTGATCGGCAAGGCTGAGCAGACTGCCACCTTTTCACTAATCAACTACCTTGAGTGAGAGATTGATAGAAAATCGCAGTAATCTCTATGAAAATGAAAACAAGAGTTCTGTTAGAAGACCTTGAGTGGCTAGGGAGGGTTGTGCATAGCGTCACTGGGTCCATGACTGTCTTCAATGTCAGACAACAACTTAATGTTTCCGACAGTTTATGTATTGACTCAGTTTCTGCCTAAGTGTATGAAGGGCCTCTTTCTTTTCACCCTTTATCCTTACATTTCTTTTTCATTCTTCAAATCCTTCAATGCTTATTGAGACTTCATAACTAACACCTTGTTGGGTTTATTCCAGTGTTAGCTTCATCTCAGTCGGCTTTATTCTTGATTCTCACTTTTTCTCCTTTTGTATCATACCAAAGGACTTCTACACTATCTAGTGATATCCCTTGTAGATCCTCTTCCCAGTTCTAGCTGGATCATTAGGATTTGAATTCCTATGCCAAAAACCACCTTTATAACGTCAATAATTTAAAGTACATGGTCAGTCTTTTGGGTAATCCCATCATAATTTAAAACCAAAAATCCATTGAAAACGATTTAATCAAAGAAAGTGGTTGATATAAATGATCAAAAGATTTACACTTGAGAAGTTTTTTTCATCATCACTAAAAGCTTCCCCCTTAACATGTATGTATTGTAATCTTATACATGCTATGTGTGGATGCATGAGTCCATTTTATAAATGATCACATTTCAATAGCAAGTTAGATTGTCAGTTTAATCACGGATTTTCTCCCTTATCCAAAATGTTAATCCTTTGATATTTTGGATTTATCAATTGAGTAAACGTTTGGGGATAAAATGTACACAATATTTATAGAGAAAACATTTTAAATACTCCCCCATTAATTTTGGAGGGTATATAAGACAGTGCTGATACAATAATTTAGAAAAGTTTGAATTACTAAGAAATTCTTGAAAATTTTGTACTCAAGCACTCCTTATTATCACCATTAAGTCTATACTATTTATATACAAATTCACAAGTTATTATTATTTACGAGGTTTGACCTGTTATGATGAGGACATCATATGATAAATCATATGGTCCTTTCCAGCAGTCGAAGGTCTCCCCTGTATGGTCTTCCACCAACGAACTTCTCCAAGCTTCACATCAACCTTCTATCTCAGAGCTTCTTATCAATGACATTAATCATCACTCGAGCTCTTTGCTTGTCTTGTTTACTCCACTTTCTCTTTGGCAAGTACTCCATCTGAATCTCAGTGGCAATATCATTGAGAGTAGTACGAACATAGTTTAGTGTGCCATTACTGAACTTGTGAAGTTCCTCAGTGCGCATCAAACGATTTTTGTCCATGTCATCTTGATAAATAATGCCTTGGATATCAGGGTAAGCGGTGTATGGAGTCATTTTTCTAAGATCAAAATGGTATGTGTCTGGCCTTGAGAGGTTGATCTTCTTCTGGTAGCTTTTGACTCCCAATTATAGATCTTCCACACGTTCTTGAATGACAATACGTCTAGTGTACATTCTTAAAGCCACATTCAGTGCAAACCGTTTGTCCAAATTAAGGTTGGTCAGCTTACCTTGAACTAAGAGAAGTAACATGTCTTCAATGTCTTGTCAATGAAGTCTTTTGAAGTCGCCTTCTCTAAACTTGTATAGCTGATCATCTTGTCTTCGAACAATAATATCATCCCGATGACTGTAGCCAAAAACTTCCTGATCTTGAAACTTGTTACTGCAATAATCATGTGTCTTGAGTAGACATCTTTTGTAGTTTCCATGTTGGCATCATATCCATAGAATTTTTGACGTTTTGGCCCCCAATGATATGTTCCCCAGTAAGCATGCTTGTCGTAAACAACTCTTTCTAGACTCCATATTCTTCCAGGAACCTTGTCTTCAATCCATTTAACTTTTCCATAATAAGCAACCTTTGTCTTTGTAATAGAAGTGGTGTATTTTTGACATAAGCTCCCTCCTTTCAAATATTCAAGATCGTTGTTGATGAAGTGATCGAAAGGGATAACTTGTCGACCTCATGCATTCGGAATTAAGGGTAGGGGCTTCCTAAGATCATGAGGATATGGACTTCCTTCAGGATTATGCTAGTCTAACTAATCATTGGTAGCTTTGAAGACTTCTTCCAAGTGATACTCCAATTCCACTACACTCTTGCACGTACCTTTCATGAGATCATAGGTTAGGCCGGTCAACACATCTTGAGTCAGATTGTCAATCTTGAGCCGGTTCATTATAAAAGCAGAGAAGTCGATAAGAGTTGCCAGAAACTCATTAAACGAAGATTGTGTGCCTAAAGCTTGAGCCAACTGAGTTATCCATGTTTAAGGAGGCCGGTCATCAACAGTCTTTGTTTTGTGCCATTTACGATCAGGAGTTGGAGAGCTTGATGGATTCCACTATTTTTCATCAACATCTTGTACCTCTTTTGCAGGCGATACATCATCATTTCCTGTGTTAAACTCTTGATGTGATTGTTCTTCTAAATCATCAACCTTTTGACCATGCTCCCCTGTGTGAGCAGACTTGCCTAAAGATCTTGGTCGAGATCTGGATGTACCTTTAGAAGAACTTGTGGACTTGGACTCCTTATGTGTCGGTTCTTTGGATGATTCAGCTTCTTTGCCTGATCTCCTCTCTTCTACCCTCTCTTTGATTTCCAGTAGATTGGTCTTCTTCTTGTCTTGATCTTCTCGTCCTCTCTTAAGTGTGATAACATCACCGTATGAAGTAAAGAGGTCTTTGTCTGAGTTGTATGAATCGATCAATGCATTATAGAGATTCTTCTAAATGTCTGATTTGTTCATTGATTTGTTTTCTTTTATTTTGTCGATGAGAATTTTCTTTAACTCAAATTCTAAGAGAGAAGCTGCTACTGCGTAAGATGACTGAGGTTGATTGGCTAATCTAACCAACACTTTAGCTCCCAGAGATTCGGTGACATACTTCTCAACTTTTGGCAAGATCTTGGATACTTGATCTTTAACTTGATCCTTTATTATGACCTTTATGTTGGAGTCTATTTGACTAAGAAATTCTTTATTCTCAGCTTGAGCTTCTTCTCTGAGCTTGTTTGATTATAGTTGAATAGTCACATCCACATCATCTTTCATCTTAGAAGCAAGGTAGTTATCAACAATGCCTAGAATAGAGGAGCCAGCATCAGCAAATTGACTAGTTTGCTTGAACTCAGACATTTTAGTTTCCAATGCGGATACCCTTTGTTCAAAACCAAATAGGGATGCAAAGTTGGGGATTTCTGGCAAAGTCGTTGTTGGATTAGGTTTTATTGTTGTAGAATCTGGTGTTTGTTGAACAGTTTGAATGATTAGAACAGGAGGTTGAGGACTTATAGTGACAGTAGAAGGTGTCACAGCAGTAACGGAAGCTGATACATTGAAAAGTGTATCTCATTGAATGTTTGGATTCAAGATTGAGTCGATACCTGTATCTGGAGATGGATTAATGAACTTTGACACCAAAACTATGAAACAAGAAAGCTTTGTGCTGTTCACTACTGAGATTCAACATTAAGTCACATGAAACATCTTCCTTCCGTGTCTAATTTAGCATGAGCACATTCATTTCATTCCCAACCGACCCCTTCTTTCTAGGTTGATATGCAAGTCTCTGTACAGCTCCACTTTTGTATCTTCTGTTCTCCTTTCCTAAGTATTCATCACCCTCTTGTTTTCTTCTTCTTTCATTATAAGAGTTCATATCAGAGGGTTAACACTTCTGATCAGAAGAACACTTCATCATCATCATCTCTGCTTCTTCTTCTTTCTTTTTCTCTGCTTTATTTAAATAAGTTGACAAATTTGGGTGAACAAAATCATCTCCGTCATCATCTGCTTCAGTTTCTTCACTGTCATTCTTGTCATCATCATCTTCATCATCTTTTTCATCTTCAAGGTCATGCTCATAATTGTCATCATCATCATCATCATCACCTTGACTAAATGTCTAAGATTCTTCTTCACTCTCTGATTTATATTCAGGTACATCGGGAACCTCTGGTCCGTCACCAGCTCCTTTCCATCTGTACCACCACCTTTGTTTGTTTGCTCATCAGGAACCTATTCTTGACTTGATGGTTCACTCCATCATTGAGCACTTGCATGAGAGCTATGGAATTGAATCTTGCTTCTTTTGGTAGCCAGCTTTAATTGTTCAGCTTCAGATAATGCCACCTCAGAAAGTACAATTAATCCTTTGGTTATTGGCTTCTTAGCAGGTTGCTTCTCCTTGCCAAGCATTTACCGCCTTTGCTGAATTTTGATCCTGGAACCTTAGTCCGCAGGAGCAGTCCTTTTCCTGAGGAGAAGTGTCAGATTTACATGCCTTCTTCTTGTACTTTGTTTTTGCTTTTGGAGGTTTTGCTCCAAATGCTATAGCGTAGTACTGCTTGTAGGCTTCAGAATCCTTTATTTTTCGGTTAATCAATGTATCAGGGAGAATAGTACCATATACCTGTGTGTCTTGATGTTTAGAGATAACCCTTATTGTGTTAAACATGGGGTCATCTCTGGCAGTGTGCCAAAACATCTTGTTTCTCCTTGATAATGACTAATCTTTTGACATGAAGTAGTCTATAATGACTTTCATGAATCGTGGATAACACATGTCATTGTTCTTCTTACAATTCTTGTTCTCCACTTGATATACCAGGTCTTCCCACAATAGGTAGACATAATCAACATTCTTCTTATTATACATGCCCCAGATGATTTGAGCACGTGATAAGTAAAGACTGTCTAAACCAATAGTTTTTCTACTTAGACACCTATTGATGATAGCAGCAAATGATCTCCAGGGTTGATGCATATGGTTAACATTACATCTATAAACATTTAAATTGAATAAAAATAAAATTATATATAAAAATGCTCTTAAAGTGTGCCCAAGATCTCTAATAAAAGAGATAATTTCCTCTTCAAATAGAGGATCTTCAAATTTCTGACTAGGGGGTCTAGGGTAAATCTGGAGCATGTCTTTGAAGTTCTCAAGGTTAACAGTATGGCTTTTGTTGTTCATCTTGAAGCGAAGTGATTTATGATGGAGGGAGATAGTAGCTCAGAACTCTTGCATGTAGATTTCTGGTACATTAGCAGTGACCTCAAATACTTTGTAGAAGGAAGAATATTTGAGATCGTCTATAACCATTTGGAAATTGTGGAAACCCGAAAACACGTGATAGGTTACTTTGATCTTTAAGCTCCTGTTTGTTTAGAACAAGATTTTAGGATGAATAATAACAAAGGCGGAATATCTAACATTTGACTCATAATATAAAAACATGGTTTTTTCTCATCATCATCAACCTAAAGAAACAGGAAAATAACTACAGAGCCACCAGATCTTACATGATCCAATGGTAAGAACTGGTTTACATCAACAAACTGTAAACAGAATCAGTAGAGATTCTTGAGGCTGAGCAACCACCATGCTAGCTTCTATCTATCTCTTGTGGGACGTGTAAACCCACATACACAACACGTTTTACACCTTTGGTGCCACACATAATTTAGCACCCATAAAACCTATGTCTATGATCTCTTAATAGATGGCAGATCATGACTTACAAAGGAACATAATAACAATAGAAACTATTAAATATATAATCAACATTAATTCTTTTCCTATCAACAATGAATACATAATAACTTCTTTAATCCTTATAAGCAAGGTCCATAATAGTTGTACTTGTTTCCTTCTTTAAAGGAGATTCTTCTAAAAATCTTTACAATCTTTTTTTGAAGATTACACCTTTGTCTTTTATGTCCATCTTGTTTCATTCTTGTTTTGTCTTAAATTCAACTTAAATACATGAAATTCCCATCAATCCATTTCCCGCTGTCGTGTGACAATGAGACAAAACCAAATAAGCACAAACTTCCCTTGAAGTTAATATACGAATGAAATTTCCCCTTAAACTACCAAGGATGTATAAGTTGCAAATCATCTAATCTTCTTCCCCTTTTTGTCATCATCAAATAGGAGACTAAGGTATGAAACTTTGATCTTCACAACTACGAACCAATATTACACTTCTAATTCAGCCTTCCAACAACTCAGAATTACCCTCCATAACGCACCCTTAAGATAAATGAATCTTTGAGCACAATAAAAACTTAAACTAGCAGTAAGTAATCTAACTAGGCAGTAGTAAAAACCTTCACTTGGATGTAGCAAATAAATGGTTAAACATTTTAACATTAAGCTTCCCCTAAAACCCATATGTTAACCATTTCTTGAATCTTTAAATTTTGTAGGCTTTCTGTAATGATTACTGTTATCCTCATCATCTTGACGTCTTTTAAACGTGACAGTATCTCCGTATGTTTCAAAGATGTCTTTGTCAGTTTCATAAGCGTCAACCAATGCTTTGTAGAGAGTCTTCTGCTGAATTGATCTGTCAATTGATTTGTTATTCTTCATTTTATCAATGAGAATCTTCTTCAGCTCGAGTTCAGATAGGTTAGCTGCTACAACATGGGATGTCTTAGCTTGATTAGATGAACGAGTCAAAACTTCAGCTTCAAGTTGGTTATTTATGAACTTCTTAATTTTTGGTAAAATCTTGGAGACTTGTTCTTTAACTTGCTCATTGACTTGCTTTTTGATGATTTTCCTCATATTTTCATCAAGTGTATTGATGAAGTTTTCATTTTTAGCTTGAGCTTCGTCTCTAAGTCTGTCTGACTGAAGTTGCACAGCAGTTTTTATGGCTTCATATATCTTATTGGCAAGGTACGTGTCGACAATACTGGGAATTGAAGAAACAGCTACAGCAAATTGATTTGTTTGCTGGAATTTCAAGAAGTTGTCTTCTAAAGCTTTAACTCTATCTTCAAACTTGAACAAGGAACCAAAGGTTAGAAGATTTTGTAGGGAGGTACTTGGAATAATTGTTGGTGTGGGAACAGGTGTTTATTGCTGAGGTTGAATGAAAGGAATAGGTGGTGGAGGAAGTGGTGTTATAGATGAAGGAGGCATTTCAACATTTGTGGAGACAAGAACATCTACCAGAGATGTTGACTTAGTGTTTAGATTAACAATGGAGTCAATACCTGTATCCGGATTAGGGTTAAGCATGTTTAAAATAAAGCCTGATGAAACAGAAGAACTCTGTTGTTGACCTTCAGGAGTGGCAGCTGTTATAATCACATGAGTATCTTTTGTTACTTGAGTACTTTAAATATTAGTTTGTGGAGCATCTGTCATTTCAGTATCTCTTCCTTCTAGATTGACATTCACGTCCTTGTATAATTCATTTGCTTATTCCTCTTCATTTGCCTATTTTTCATCCAGTTCTTCTCCCTCAACATTGACTCCTTGAGTTTTGTCATCATATGCTTCATCATCAGACCACTCTTCTTCTTTATCTTCTTTATCTTGTCTTTCATTTTCATCAAAAGTAGACAACTTGGGATGAACAAGGTCGTCATCATCATTTTCTAATTCAGTCTGTTCATTGTCATCATCACCTTCATTATCAGCATTGTCATCATTATGGTCATTAACATCTTAATTATTAGCATCGTCATCATTTTGATTATCATCATCTTCATTATTAGCATCGTCATCATTTTGATTATCATCATCTTCACTCATATGCACTTCATCAACATCGTCTTCGTCACTGGACTTCCAAGAAATCTGTTCATCATTAAAGTTATATGTAGGTACATCGGGAACCCCTAGTATAACACCAGTTCCTTCATCTGCACTTGAACCACTGGCGTGAGAGCTGTGAGTCTGTATCAAGCTTCTTTTAGTGGCCAGCTTTATATGTTCAGCCTCAGAGAATGCAACCTCAAATAGCACATTTAAGCCTTTTTCTTTTGACGTTGCTGCTGGTTGCTTCTTCTTGACAGGTTTAGCCAACTTTGTTGAAGTCTTGATTCTTTTGCCTTTAGAAGCTTGAGCAGACTTCTTCTTGGGAGATGATTCAGAATCAGCTTTATTCTTTACATACTTAGGTTTTGGAATCTTCTCACCAGTAGCATAAGCATGATAAGTCATGTAAGCTTCGAACTCCAATATGGCTTGGTTGGTCAAGGGTTGAGGAAGAATAGCACCGTATGTCTACGTGTCCTGATGTTTAGAGATAACTCTTATTGTGGTGAACATAGGGTCGTCCCTGGCAGTGTGCCAAAACATCTTGTTTCTCCTTGGTATTGACAGATCCTTTGCCATGAAGTAGTTTACAATGACTTTGGTGAATCGTGGATAATACATGTCATTGTTCTTCTTAGAGTTCTTGTTCTCCACCTGATACACCAAGTCCTCCCACAACAGGTAGACATAATCAACATTCTTGTTCTGATACATGCCCCAAAGAATTTGAACACGTGACAATCAAAGACTTTCCAAAGTAGTAGTTTTTCCACTTAGACACTTATTGATGATAGGAGAAAATGACCTCCATGGTTGATGCATGTGATTAACATTGACATCAAATAAAAACTTGATTTCACCAGTGTGTCCAAGGTCTCTAATAGAGGATAGATTTTCCTCTTCAAGTGGAGGATCTTTAAATTTCTGACCTGGGAGTTTAGGGCAAATCTCGAGCATATCTCTGAAGTTGTCAATGTTAACAGTATGACTTTTGCCATTCATCTTGAAACAAAGTAAAGAATGATGTCTGGAGGCAGTGACCCAGAACTCTTGCATGTAGATTTCTGGAACATCAGTAGTGATCTCAAATGCATTGTAGAAGGAACTGAGTTTCAAAGCGTCTAATACCACTTGAATAGTAGGTTCCTTGGATTTGAGAGTGGGACTTATCCTAAGATTGCATTTTCTTATTTGAAGACGGTTAGCAGGAGAGACTAAGTTATCATCCAAAGCCTTTTGCTAAGCTCTTGTGGTATCCATTATTCTGCTAAGAAAGGATCAATACAAATTTATGTTTATACAATATACTATAGAGACCTTTCAATTGAGCACTTTGAGTTGATTCATACTGCGAAAATTTCTCAAGGATAGGGCACTCTAAGACTTTTAGCACTTTTTAAGATATATTCCTTTAAATGAAAACTTAGATTGACAAAAATGTTTAAGGAATGAAGGAAACTTCTTAGACTATTTAGGAATAATTAAGATATTAAATTAAGTCTAGTTGTTCGATTCCTTATCCAAGCTAGTTGTTCGGTTCCTAAACCAGACTGGTTGTTCGGTTCCTTTATGAAACTAGTTGTTCGGTTCCTAAACAAAATGAGTTTTTCGGTTCCTTAATAAATCTAGTTGTTCGGTTTCTGAACAAAACTAGTTGTTCGGTTCCTTTAGGAAAATTAGTTGTTCGGTTCCATAACCCAATTAGTTGTTCGGTTCCTTAATGACTCTAGTTGTTCGGTTTCTGAACAAAACCTGGCTGTTCGGTACACTAACAACATTAGTTGTTCGGTACACTAACAACACTAGTTGTTCGGTTCCTTAATACATCTAATTGTTCGGTTCCTAAAGACAAACCAGTTGTTCGGTTCACTCATAAATTTCACAAACATGACGTTTTGAACATTAAGCGAGCATCACTTAGTATATGTATCATGAGAGCTCATCATATAAGCACTTACATAGAAATTTCCACAAAATCAACAAAAAAAAGCATAGAACCTTCAAACTGAGTATAATAGGCATTCATTCAAGATTTGCTACAAGCAAGGGAATGATATAAACACTCAAACACATTTAAGAATAAGAAATCAAGCTTCTTAACACACAACCCACTAACATGTTACAATGTCTTCCAAAATCCCAAATTTTCACACCTAGGAATTAGCAATAACACATACATATGAAGTCCAAATTAAAAACAGTTTTAATCGAGTTCTTTCCACACCCAATGCTACAAAACCCCTCAACTAATTTGGAGTTTTAACCATTTTTGATTTTCAAGAACCCTAATTTGAGAATTAGGGATTTCGAGATCAAGAGTGGATGAAAAGCCAATTCCTTTGATACGTAGGCAGATTAGGTGATAGAGAACAAGTTCCTTTTAGTACCTTAATCGTGAAAATTGCTAGAAATGGAGGATAATCAATGGCGAATTCGAAATGAGTGTGTGGGAGGGAAAATAAGTTTCAAGTGTGTGTGTGTGTGTGTGTGTGTGTGTGTGTGTGTGTGTACAGGACGGGGTGGGGTGGTGTGATAAAAAGCTAATTTGTTTTTTTTTCACTTTTACCCCCCAAGTTACATAACCCTTTTAATTTTTCTTATATAAGTTGAATTAGGCAAATATAGTTTAACAATTGGCACACTTAGTCCTTAATATTTTAACTATCATACCTAATCACTTAATTCAAACTTTTACTCCCTAAAGGCATAAACATATAACATATAAGGCACACATAAGCTAAACTTAATTAACTTTCCTTAAGAATGATATTCCGTTATTGTTTAAAAACCTTTTACCATGAATCACATTTTTATTATAAAGAAGATATTTGACATTTTCTCCCCCTCAAACAATGACCAGTTTTCTTTTTAAAGAGCTGTAGTCATTGTTTGAGAAGTCGAATATCATTGAAAAGCATTTTCTGATGACAAAATGTTTTATTTTTGAAAATCAAACACCATGAAATAAGATTTCTCTTATTTTAACACATAAGTGCACTGACACGTACACTTATAGATATATAGGAAGCACGGGTTGTGTTGCAAAGTAAACACAAGCCTTTGCATGGTCATAAAGTAGACCATGCCCGAGAAAATTAATTCCTGTTGAGAGGTCAAGTTTCCTTTTTGATGGAATACTTGACTAAAAGATGATGACCGGGTTGCTATCTGAAATAATAGCAAGCCATTTGGCATGTTTTGAAAACATTTGAACTTCTGCTCGAACTTCATTTACAGTCTCGTATCATTATTGAATGACATTTCTAAGACCGTAAATGTTATCGATTTTCAGAAGATATGCCATTATTACCTCTTTTTATATTTTTTGCATTTAATTTTTTTTGTATTTTGTTTTTATAAAAGTTTTACTGAAAATGAAAAATCTTTTTGGTTTTTATGGTTTTTAATATATATACATACTAGTTGCAAAGCCCGCCCGATGGGCGGGCTTGCCTTGTGAGTATCCAAGGAATAAATAAAGTTACGGTTAATAAATTACGAAAACCGTAAAATATTTATAGAGTGAATAAAGAACAAAAAAGAAATATATGGTAATCCGATACGAGGAAATAAAACTTAATAAAGTATCTGTCATTACAAAGTATACAAAAAGGAGTACATGATATGAACTTAATAAAGTATCCGCTGATGGAGCGGCCGGCCATTGTTTGATATCCAAGAAACAATTATTATACTACGAATAAAAACGAAAATAAAATGGATGGTAATCGATAAAGTGAAAATAAATCTTGTTATTGTTCAAATTAATGCTTGGTGAATATAAAATCAAACATTGCAACAGACACATAAGTCAACACTAACGGTTTGACTAACCTGCTCAAGCCATGGTTGTCACAAGCGGCAAGTGAGAAAGGCATGGCTATTATGTGCTCATCATATGTGTCAATTTTCGTTACATTTAATTTCCCTGACAGGGTAATCACACAACTCATCGACTGCTCCTAACCAAAATGTTTGAAATGGTGCAAGAGTATTTTAACATAAGAGAAATTGGTAGATGATATTAAGTGAATGTGATTATAATAATGTATACCTTCGTTGGGCAATCATTCTTTTGGCTTCTTTTACTCTCTAGCTAGCCACACTGCCAATAACATAGGACAAATGCAAATGTAAATATGAGTCATATATAAGAAAAGTAAATCAAAGCTTAAGATATATTCAATATTACACAAGATATACACATGAAGACAAGAACAGGATATTAACATACTAAGTGAAGATTGCAATAGTCGTTTAAGCTTTGAATCTCGATAAGTAATGTGAGCAGCCTTACAATCTGTTCGCTTATATATAAACTGAAATATCACAAGTCGACAACCAAAGAAGAAATGTTTCTAACATCAACATATATTTTAATTATTAACCCAAAACTTTAAACTTCATATCGTGAAGTCCCAATTGAGAAACATAGTAACTAATCTTACCGTTCCAAGTGTAAGCAAGCTCTTATTTATGTATGATCCCTTTTTTCTCCTAATCCCAGTTGTCATCGTCTTTGAGCTTTCAGATCCTTCCACGTCAATTATGTGCTACAATAAAAAGAGCGACACCAATAACTATAATTTGCTATAAATGTAAGCCTACAAAATATATTGAGATGATTCGTTTTCTATATAAAACCTGTGACTATGCAATGATTCATTTTTGAGGATATATACCATATTTGAAACTATACTCCCTCCGTCTCATATTAAGTGTCCAGTTTGACTTTTTAAAGTATTTTTTCATCAACTTTGACCGTAAATATTTTTGTTTGTATTATATAATACTTAATAAAAATTATATCAATGAAAAATGCATTCAAAACTTTATCCATTCATATGTTTTGCATCAAGTATCATATAACATAAGAAGAAATAATTAAGGTCAAAGTTGCAAAAAAAGACTTAAAAAGTCAAACTGGACACTTAATGTGGGACGGAGGTAGTAACATATTCTAATATAGTTGGCAACTTCTTATAAAACCAAATTTATCGATTAGCTATGTTTTTAGTGCAATTAGAGTAGATACCATCTTTATAGACCAACATAGAGCCTGCAATCCTTTTATGCTTTTTAATCTTGAAACGCCCACATAGAGTTTCAATCAGAATCACCTCTTTTTAAACTACGTTGTCATCACTCATTATGTCTAACACCCAAATTGAATGTATGGGAATTCCATTTCACAACTTAGTTTAACACATATAAAGGGATAACATAAACCTTTTTTTCAATTGGGTGTTCTGAAGCGGATATCTGTGTCTTTTTTAGACCTGCACACAAACCCATTGCACGTTCTTAAAGAATGCAATCAGGACCTAACCGCAATGTGCAAAAAATTAAAAAATTAGCTCATCAACCCACATATTGACTTGACAAAATTATGATCCATCGACCCACATATTGATTTGACCCATGACCCAAGTGAGTCATGCTTTGACCATAAAATATCAAACTGAAACTTTAAAAGTGACAAGATGTTCGTACCATTTCCACTCATTAACTGAGATTGTTCTCCTGAACTTGAAATGAAGATGCCCCTACAGAAAAATATAAATGGATTTTAATAAGAAAAATGAGATATACTTAAAGGTGGATTCACTTAAATAGAAAAGATATGCACAGAAAATACCTGCTGCCGAGCTCGCTGAAGCTCCTGCTCAAATAAGGTCAGCTTCATTATGCTACTGTCTAGCTGTTAGACATAAAAGCCTACACTTTCTAGACGAAGGTGTAAAATTTATTAAAAGGTATCAACCTTCTAATGAGAGGAGAATTGTGTTATATAACATCCCCAAACAGGAAAAGAACAATCATGAAAAATAGGACAACCATCCTTTTATTGTTCTGTACACGACACTAAGATGTCCACATGTCAAGTAAAGCCATTAGAAACTAATCGACGACATTTAGTTCATGTAAATAAAAATTCATATAAAAGTCATGAAATAAAACTTAACTCCGACAATATGGAAGGAAGAACTAAGAAGAGTCCGGTTTTATATATGTTTGAAAGTTCCCAATTGGCCTAAAAGTTTGGGAATGGGAACTCAACCCCGCTTTTTTGCAAGTTTTATTTTTTAGACTTTTGGCCTTTGAAGTTTATTAAAACCGGTCTCGCTTTTTAGAAGTTTTTTTTATCATATTTTTGACACATATTTTTTGGTGGTTTTTTTACACGATTTTTTTAAATTTTAACCAAAGTGATTCAATTTTGACTTTTTATTGACCAATTATATTGCACAATTTTACTCACATACCAAAATTAAGCGAGCTGATTGGTTATTTTTTTTCAACAAAATTGTTTTGCCAAAGTCACTCCGAAATAATATAATTCTTTTATTATATAAAAAAGATTAACCATCATCCTTAACGGTTTATAAATGAGAAATAAGGATATAGTAACTTATTTGCTTAAATTTTGTAACCACATAGTAGTGTGATTTACGTAACCAACAGCATCTAACTTGTCAATTCATTTGATAGTAAAGCTTTTCTTTCTTAGTCGATCATGTGATTCGTGTCATTATTAATCCAATTTTAGTAACTCTACTTTAACCCACATGAACCCAAAACCAGAGAGGAGAAAGCATAATATTAAGATTTGCGAGCAAATGTATAGAGAAAGTGCAACCACGCTCTTTGAAAACAAAATGATCTTTTAACCATGAAATACCAATTTGCCTTCCATGGATGAAGATGAAAAGATTAAGATGATAGGTCGCATATACCCCTTGTCACCTACTAGAAATCCTCCTTGGAACTGAAATAAAAGAAAAAAAACTAGAATCCTCACAAAAGAAAGGCCGCCTGATCTTCCTGTGGATATACAATTCACCAAAACAACTATGGGAACAAATAAAAAATGACAGGAGACTTGAAGAAGATTAAAACCACAATTCCATGGAACTTTATATTTTTACTTAACGCCCCGATGCTTCAATAAAAGAACGTCAACAGGATGGCGGCGAGATACTCGTTCAATTTATTTCATGGAGAAAATCTTCAAAGACATCATTTTTAGAGCGTGCAGGAATACCATTCAAAGTGGTAATTAAAGTGGAATTAAATTGGTAATTAAATCACAGGTGCTTAAAAACTTTGGTAGGTGGACATGTAGTATAAAAGACTCCATTATAAATCATACCCCAATTTGGGCAAAAATGTTTGGTGAATGAGCGACATATTGCACATTTGACTAGGACCCATTTGCAATTAGTTTTTTGTTTAACAACTAAAAGTGGATTACCAAACAAATAATAATCGTGATGCATGTATCTACCTATTATATAAGAAGAAGCTCCTTATTTAGTGTAGCAGCCTAAGAAGAGGACACGTCATCACAAATAGTGATGCACTATTTGAGGAGTTGAAAATCTTTTCATTTCCGACACTCTCTACTACAGGATTTAAACTTCACAATTTTTCTTCGGGTAAAAGCCATAAATACTTCATGTACTCGTCTGTTTAACTCATTATACTCTACGAATTCGTAAACAATTCATTATACATAGGGTATTTATGGCTTTTACCCTAAAAAATAAATAAACCCTCTTTTTTTTGTATTTTTGGCAAAAAAAAAAAATAAACCACACCCTCACCCAACTCACTAAAAATTCTTTTTTTTATAAAAATTTTTAAACTTTTTATAAAAAAAAAAAAATTTATACTTCGAAATAAAAAAAATTTAAAAAAAATTTTATACTTCGAAATTTTTTTATAAAATTTTATAAACTTCGAAAAATTTTATACTTCTAAATAAAAAAATATATACTTCTTTTTTTTATACTTCGAAATAAAAAAAAATTTCGAAGTATAAATTTTTTTTCGAAATAAAAATAAATTTTCGAAGTATAAATTTTTTATTTCGAAGTATAAAATTTTATTTTATAAAAATTTAAAAAAAAAAATTTCGAAGTATTTATACTTCGAAAAAAATATACTTCGAAGTATAAAACTTATATAAAATTTTTCGAAGTAGAAATATTTTTTTCGAATATTTTTTTAAAATATTCTTTTCGAATATTTTTTTAAAATATTTTTTTATATATATTTTTTTTAAATATTTTTTCGAAAAAAGTCAAAGGAAAAAATGGTTTGACTACGAGTTACCGGTTAACCCTATAAAAGGTACAAGTATCCGGTAAAAATGCTGACGTGGCATACGGTTAAATGACTTATTTAAGAATTAGTAGAGTATAATGAGTTATAATTGTAAGTATGTAGAGTATTTATGGCTTTTACCCTTTTTCTTCCCATCTTGCATCAAACCTCATTTCCCCTCACAGAGGTGTAAGTTATTGTCTCTCTCTCTCTCTTCTTATAACTTTCTTTTCAGCATTTGTTTATTTTGTTTCAATTTATGCATCGAAATTTCCCCATGTTTTGGTTGATATGAAAATTTCCTATTGTATGATCATTTATTTTGTTATACTTGCAGTCATGCATAAAAATGATGATACTCTGTGTCAAGAACGAATCCAAGGTATTATGCACTTTTATTACTTATTAGCATACCATCTAAAATTTCACCATCCTTATTTTCTTTTCTTTAACCTTCTTGTTTTGTTCTCCTTCGGTTCGTATACTTGGCTTTTTCCTGTACATGGTGAATACTTTATCCTTATCTTATTCATTAAAGGTAAGCTTTGCATTTTTTTTTAATGTAAAATGAGTTTAACCAGCTTATTGAAGTTTTCTGAAGTGAAAACAATGATTTTTTAGCTGTTTTTGTCTTTGTGTACGTAGTTTTTTGTATGCAGAGGATAGAAAAATTGACAAAAGGTCAAGAGGCACTAGAAGCCTACAAAAGGAAGAAGGATTATGGCTAACTACACTATCATTTTAAGTTTAACAACCATGAATCATCAAGGTGTAAAATTTTAAATTTAAATATTGGCTTTCTTCCCATATTTCTTTACTTATTTTTATTCTTAAGTTTTCTTCATTGGTTCCTAAAATATTACTGAGTATTATGTGTATTATAAAGTGTTACTATCATTGTCAAACACTTTCAAAATCTAACTATATTGTTCACTTCTAAGTTACTGTAGGAATTATATGGAATGGGACTGTTGCAGAAACAAGGTAAAGGTGGAGCCGGTGTTGGACTGCGCTCGTGGTGAAAATTTTGTTGTATCCGTGGCGTCATTTCCAACTCCAAGTAAAAATTGTAAATTCCATGTGATTAAACTCGTGTTTGTTGAATATTATATTTCAGTATCGTCAACTTTTGGCTTGTTAAATAAACAATTTAATGACCTTGACTGCACCAAAAAGACATAAACAAATTATTTTGCGTGTTAATATTACTTTTTGTGCCGCATGATACGATGTATTATAGTAAATGAGAATGAATTTATCACCCGTTATAAAAGGTCTTCTACGGTTCTACCTACTGAGTTTGAACTTTGAAAAATGTTTACTAGAGAAGTCTTGTACTTGTAGGGTGGGTGAATTATCAGAGAGGCATGGCCTCATTATACTGTAGTACACAAGTGAGTAAGAAGAGTATGGATGATTGATCATTGATATGATGTGTAATGTTGGAGGCCTTTTTCTATTTCTTCTAATGATTTTTCTTCTATTATTTTGTATTATTACAAATTAAAAGATGGTTTATGTTGGAATTTAACAATCAAGTTAACCATTAACTCATACGAGTGCGCAGCGGATAGATCTAGTCTAGTACAATAATTAACATACACATAAAACACATTTAAAGGACATGTAAATTAAATAGGAACATACCCTCGTCGTCACCCGCAAATCAAAGAAACCAAGAATGAGAAACGAGTGACTAAGTTGTCACCTCTACCAGTGCTCACACAAACACGTAAACAAGCACGCCCGGATGCTAGTCCAAACCTCACGTGTATCCAATACAATAAGTAAACCAAGTGCTTCTGAAAAACGATCACCTAAACCCACTCTTGGAAATAGACCTCAAATACAGAAAGAATCAATACAGGGGAACCGAATCGTGTAGCCTTGCACAGTACAACCGAATTAGAGTTCCACGACCCCTAGCCCGAATCCGTCGATTGTCACACCTTGACAATATATATATCAGTACTATAAACCCTCTGGAAGTGTTCTTGGGTTCGAATCTCTAACGGAATAACCCAATAACCATCAACCGAAATAGAAACTGGTTTTAACCCTTAACCGAAATACAAGACTGTTTTGGATTAAGGATTGATTCGGCTGTTTTGAGTTAAAGTGGAAAGAATGGCAGGTACTTGATAAGTGTTAAAGTGATGTATATACGAAATATGAGCTAGGGGAAGTATATAAATAGCCTCCACCCCTAAATCATGGATAAGACTCAACTATAGTTTAAGCTATCACAACACCATTCCATACTTATCACCATTCCCTCTCCTTATCCCACATCCATCGAACCTAACAAATACTAGAACCTTCCAATGTTGACCGCTACCTTCATAAGGACATCATGGATTTCTTTTTCTAAGACGATTTTTGTGTCCAAATGTGTTTACAACGAATCTCGAAGATAAAACGTGCTCTAAATGTTTTATCGTGTGATGCCCCAATAGCCAACACTCCTAGTTGCGATTGAGCTAGTCCAACTACCATATAAAAGATGGTTTATACATGGTTAGAACTTGTGAGCTTAGTGAATACATTCAATAGCTAACCAACTTGGTAGGGATATCGTTATAGTCTATATAAATTTGTTTGAAAATAGTTTATTAAAAGATATCAAATACTCCTATATATCTAGAAAAGTATTAAAAAGAGATGTTTTTAACGATTTGCTAAAGTTCAAAATCCTACGATGAAGAAGTTACAACTTTGAATATGTTTTCCTTTACACATTATATGTCATTTGAAAAAAAAAAAAAAAATAACATCAATGCTATATAAGTAAAATAGACAAGATATCAAGCCTGCTTAAAGAATGCCAGGTAAGTAAAATAGATAAGATATCAAGTCTGCATAAAGAGTTAGAGCACAAGGTATCCTTTGGTGCCATAGGTCGGTGCCGTGAGAAAAAATACTATCACCTAAACACTTATTCTTATGACATTAGAACATGTCACTCAACACAACACACTCCCCCCATTTGTGATACTCATGTTATATAACTAATCATGTAACATTCGTTCGATTAACGAACTTTTAAGTTTCTTATCTACTAACATCTATCGACTCACAAGACCTTATATATAAACACAATGGGCCGTGCTTAGCACGGCATAAAAGCATTCCTAGTATACATCATAAAATGTGTTCCTTGCTTACTTTTTGCTATGAAAAAAACATGATATTGCAAGACCCTATATCTTAAAGGGCAAATCGCATAAAAAATTACCCATTTTAGGTTCAATTTCAATTAAAAGTACTAGTTTTTTTTCTTCTCAATTTAAGGTATTGATTTTTTTTTTGCAATGTTGGACAACTAACAAGTTTGCAAGTTACATTTTTAACGAACGTTTATTTTATTGTTGCATCGTTAGTCCTTTATATTTTTTACTTATTTTTTTATTACCTTATACACATTTTTATTTTCTACTTATTTTTAAAACTTATACGCGTTTTTATACAAATATTTTTTACACAATTTTATACACGTTTTTAACATGGTTAGAACTTGTGAGCTTAGTGAATACATTCAATAGCTAACCAACTTGGTAGGGATATCGTTATAGTCTATATAAATTTGTTTGAAAATAGTTTATTAAAAGATATTAAATACTCCTATATATCTAGAAAAGTATTAAAAAAGAGATGTTTTTAACGATTTGCTAAAGTTCAAAATCCTACGATGAAGAAGTTACAACTTTGAATATGTTTTCCTTTACACATTTAAAAACACATTATATGTCATTTGAAAAAAAACATTATACATCAATGCTATGTAAGTAAAATAAACAAGATATCAAGCCTGCTTAAAGAATGTCAGGTAAGTAAAATAGATAAGATATCAAGTGTGCATAAAGAGTTAGAGCACAAGGTATCCTTTGATGCCATAGGTCGGTGCCGTGAGAAAAAATACTATCACCTAAACACTTATTCTTATGACATTAGAACATGTCACTCAACACAACACACTCCCTCCATTTGTGATACTCATGTTATATAACTAATCATGTAACATTCGTTCGATTAACGAACTTTTAAGTTTCTTATCTACCAACATTTGTAGACTCACAAGACCTTATATATAAACACAATGGGCCGTGCTTAGCACGGCATAAAAGCATTCCTAGCATATACACATGAAAAGAGAACATTTGATTAGCTTGCAAATACCCCTTCGAATGATATTAGAACTTAGCCCGTTTTTAGACAATAAAGTACTCAATTACAGTATTTCAAATTGTTCAAATAATTGTACTTTTTGTAGTTACATTTTGCACCTTTTAATTTTGTAAAAACAATCATGTGAAAAATTCGACTATTATGATGATCTCATTGTGCGAGTCAAATGCGGGGTTTTTTTTGTTGCCAACTTTACAAATAATGAGGGAGTGGTTAGTGGGAATTTTAGTAAACACTTTTGGTCACTTCATTTTTTTTATCTTAAATCTTTTCTTTTTAATTTAATGAAATAGATGATCTAAATTAGTCATTGGTATGTAAAGAGAAAATATTATGCAAAATAACTCACCTCTATTATTATTATTATAACATAATGAGTAAACAACACCGTTTGTCCTTGTGGTTTGCGTTGACCGCAACCTATCGTCTTTTGACCGAAAAATATGCACCGTCCGTCCTTAAGTGGGAAAGGTTTTCTGTCGTTGGTCCCTCCCTTTAATGAGACTCGCTAACCTTCGTTATATATCGATACGTAAAGGTATAATGGTCATTTCATGTTCTTTTGTTCTTCAACCTACCACCTTCTTTTGTTAGTAATATAATAGATGAAGATGAAGATGAAAATGAAAGAAAAAAAGATAAAAAGAAAAAGTTAGTGATGAATAACTTTTGGTCGGATTTTCATTCTCCTCACCAACTGGTTAGTCCGATCATCCTCGTCATCTGGCCTTCCTTGTTTGTTGATATATTAAAATGTGAGAAGATCAATCTCTGTTGAAACCTAGCCATGTGTCCTCTTCTTTTGGGTCTTGGCAGTTCAAAGATCTGGATTCGCATCTTCGTCGGTCGCCATGGATGTCGTTGATATTATCAATTTCTCATATAGACTTCCTTGTTATTGATTCATCAAAAAGTATCATTGGTCTTGGTTTGATTTTTGCATACTTTGCACTTTCATATATCATGTTGAATGAATGAATGGGTTTTTGTATGATTAGGACCAAAGCGTATAAAGATGTGTGTATAAAAACGTGTAAAAAATGTGTGTATAAAAAAAAAGTTTGTATAAAACTACATGCCAATCATCGATACCCATGATAAACAGATGAGATGAGTTCTTTGGATTGAAAGGAGATCTTAAATCCCAAGATAAAATATAAAGGACTAACGATGCAATAATAAAATAAACGGTCGTTAAAAATATAAATTGCAAACCTGTTAATTGTCCAATATTGCAACAAAAAAAGATCGATACCGTAAATTGAGAAAAAAAAACAAGTACCTTTAATTAAAATTAAACCTAAGATGGGTACATTTTTATGCGATTTGCCCTATCTTAAAATGTGTTTGATTTGAGATTAAATTAGAAAATAATGGCAAACTTGGTTGTCATTATTATATAATTTAAGTTAATTTGAATATCAGAATTTTATTTGGATACTAAGGGACTAATCCCACCTTTCATCTCCATCTTAATCCAATGGATGAGATTAAACTCAAAACCCATTTTCATTTTTTTTTCAAATATTAATATCCCTTAAACCGTTAATCGTTAAACGAAAAAAAATATATCATCAAGACGAGCATTTAATTATCTTTCTATAGATATCTACTTTGATATACTTTCGATAACTTTTTTTTTTCGTTTTATCACCAT
This sequence comes from Tanacetum coccineum, assembly GCA_026074375.1. Classification (NCBI taxonomy): domain Eukaryota; kingdom Viridiplantae; phylum Streptophyta; class Magnoliopsida; order Asterales; family Asteraceae; genus Tanacetum; species Tanacetum coccineum. The sequence goes on from BQNB010009179.1 coordinate 83,081, forward strand.
TTTTTTACGTTTGTTCGTCTTTTTTTTCGTTGTTTAAACTTGCATGAGAAATCACATGTGATTAAACACTAATAAAATCACATGTGATATTTGTGTTAAATCAAATATGAGATTATTGATAAATCACATATGATATTAGTGTTAAATCATATATGATATGTAATTCTACTGCAATCACATGTAATTCGATGTTAGTGTTAAATCACATGTGATTTTATACGAATATTCAAATTAGGGGTGAGCATCGGGTCGGAACCGACCCGAAACCAAAATAAGGAATTTTGCAAACCGAGAACCGAACCGAGTGAACCTTTTATAAACCGAAACCGAACCAAATAAGGTCGGTTCGGCTCGGTTCGGTTATGTAGTTCGAACCGACTAAGTGTCGAGTTTGAGCCGAACCGAACCGAAACCGAACCGAACCGACAAAACCGAAATATATATCCAAAACCGAAAACCGAACCGAATAAGCTCGGTTCGGCTCGGTTTGTCGGGTCGGGTCGGTTTAGTTTGCTGAGCCCTAATTCAAATTAGTGTTAATCACATGTGATATTTTAATGCAAGTTTCAACAACGAAAAAAGAACGTGAAAAAACGAAAAAAAAAGTTTGTCGAAAGAATTTTAAAGTGGATATTTATAAAAAGATAATTAAATGCTCGTCGTGATGGTATATTTTTTTCGCTTAACGATGGTTTAAGAGATATTTAAGTTTTAAAAAATAGATGAAATAATACAATGCTTTTAATTTCAGCCATTGATTTCTTTTTAGATGAATGGTGGGTGAATCCCTTAGTATAAGTAACCAATATAACTCTCCTCATTTAAAAAAAGCATATTTTATTAACAATAAATCGTAGAAAATCAAAGAATGATGGTAGACGGAGTAAATAATTTGGTTTGATTATTCTATATTTAAAATTTTGTGTATTATGTACTAAAAAAAACTATTATTCCTATGAAATTAAAAATGATATGTTATTCTTTAAGACAATAAAAGCTCTTTATGGCCAAATTTAATTGTGAAAAACATTGTAATTTATTGTTAGAAAAGAAAATATGACCTAATACAACAAGTCATTTATACTATATATATATGGTTTACACTTTATTGTTAAATGTTGAAAAATTAAGAAAACTATATATGAAAACTATAATTTCAATTATTTCATTCGGTTTAAATAGTGTTTAATCTTTAAATCCTTAAATTTTTATTATCTTTCGTTATAACTCTTAATTTTTTTTTATCACTACAACTATCTGTCCATATAAAACTCCGTTGTTATGCACGGGTACACGTCAAGTATTTTCAAAATAACTCGTAATAATATTTTCCAATAAATGATTGTTAAATGCAAAACTTTAGAAATAAGTTGGTAAGTACACGATTTCTTTATTACGTTTGGATCCTTATCTATATCATAACTCCCAAATTAGATCAACTCATTCCAAATTTAAAACGTAACTTTTAGATCGAAAGACAAACATATTCTATATTGACTAAACGAGTACATGCATAACAACGGAGTTTGACAAACAATTATAGTTACAATATTTTTGTTATTTATTTCATCAACTATAAACTAACATAATAATAATAAAATGTTGTAATATGATGTCTTACATAATAGACTTTGTGGGCGACTTTTTAGAAAATATTAATACAAAAAAAGTCTTCTCTTTTCTTTTCTTAAATAGAAAGTTAGAAACTCATTTTACTTTTATAAAAACTCATTTAAAAAATATAATAAAAAGTTGTCATGCATTTTCTTGAATCTTTTTGCTGTTTAAGGAAATTTTTTATGAGACGGAAGAAGTATTATTTTATATTTTTTTGCAAAAGCGCTACCGAAAAAGGGTTCACGTGGACGAAAGGGTTCACGTGGGACGATACAACTGGTTCACATTAGAGTCTACCGTAAAATACCAGGGGGGGGGGAGGGGGGGCGGGCACCGTGGGGGGGAGGGGGGGGGGGGGGGGGGGGGGGGGGGGTGGGGGGGGGGGCCGGGATATTCATATTCAATAAGCACGTTCTTCAATATTACATTGTGACTGTTACATATGTCGGATACGGGGAGTTGGTTTCTTCGTCCTCAGGCATGTACAATTGTGGCTTTCCGAGTAGAAAATAGGGGAACGAGCCATTTGCATGCTCAAATCGCAAAGAGGCAAAGTGCTAAACGTGTAGATAGTAGATCAAGGCATGCAACAAGCAGAAATTTATGATTAAAGGTCCTGGTCCTTGGAGAGGAGACGCAAGATTACGATCTGATTCGCATAATCGTTATACTATTCACTTTCGTACGGATGCAACGCTCCTATGCCAAAAGGGGGGGCGGGGGGGGGGGGGGGGGGGGGGGGAGGTGCATAATGGATGTAGACCCACGAGAAAATATGTGTATAGAAAAAATGGAAGATATTTCAATACCAAGAGAAACAAGAGAAATAAATGATTTGTGGTTTGATGTGCCAAAAATTTCCATTCCTTCAAGATTGTTTATGGTAAAGACCCCACACAATGCTAGGGTTGAAACCAACTCGTTATATTACACTATACATAAAAATGACGTAAAAAATTATAAACAAGTTTAACGGTAAGTGCGACTATGTGTATTAATTAAAGTTGTAAATTTACAAAAACAAGTTTTCTCGATTTGTCTGAGTTTTCTTAAGGCAACGAAAACATAACATTAGAACCAAATAGATGATTATGATGCAGGGTTACCTAGACGAAGACCTAAAGATAAAAAATAACCAACAACCATAAATAAAAACACAACCCCTAGTAAGAGTAATACACAAAACAAAGTAAGTTGATGCCTTGCAAGACTTTACGTGTGTTGGAGACCCAACAACTCTAATCAAAGCCAATCATTTTATACATGTTTGGGACCCAAAGAAGCGATAGAATCTAATCTGATAGAAAACATGTTCATTACTTATCACTTGCTTTGCATTAGACATTATTAGATTTGATAATTCTTCATATCTCATTCATTGACCAGACGTATATAAAGTAAATACAATGCTTGTAAAGTAAGCTAACTAGATAATGGGCTAAACCCTTACAAACCAATATTTGTCTAAACCGAAACATGTGGCCCGTTAATATCTTCGACTAATACACCCTCGCAGTTGGAACGGGAGGTTTTCGGACGTTTAAACTAGAACGAAACTCGAGAAATAAAGCAATTGGAAGACCTTTGGTGAAAATTTCCGCATACTGAAACCGTGAAGGAACATGAAGAACACGAACTTATGCAGAAGCCACGAAATCACGAACAAAATGTATATCAATCTCAATATGCTTAGTACGCTGATGTTGAACCGGGTTTGTGGACAAATAAACGGCACTAACATTATCACAATAAACTAATGTGGCCGTAAACAATGGAGCATGAAGCTCACATAAAATATTACGCACCCAAGCAGTCTCAATAACCATATTAGCAACACCTTTATATTCGGCTTCTGCACTAGATCGGGACAAGGTAACCTGCCGCTTGGCAGGCCATGACAATAAGTTGTCACAAAGAAAAACATAATAACCCGAGGTAGATCGACGAGTAACCGCGCACATAGTGTGAAATACGATACATGAAGCCGGAGGCTATGATCAATAGTATCGCGCACATAGCATGAAATACGCTTTAAAGCAACCAAATGTGGTTCCCGTGGATCATGCATGTAAAGAAAAACATGCTGAACTGCATAAGAAATGTCAGAGCGAGTAAACGTGAGATACTGAAGCGCACTAGCTAAGCTCCGATACAACATAGGATCACTGACAGGATCACCATTGGCTCCAAATTTAGACTCGATATCCACAGGAGTCTTGCCTGGATTACACTTTTGCATATGTGCACACTCAATAATTTCCTCAGCAAAAGTAGATTGTGATAAAAATAAACATGCAAATGATCATTGAGTAGGAATGCCAAGAAAATAATTCAACGAACCAAGGTTCGTCATAGCAAAGTCACCATGTAGCGAAGCAATAACCCGTTGTAAGAAAGCTGGAGATGAAGCTGTAAGTATGATATCATCCACATAAAGCAGCAAGTAAGCAATGTCAGAACCACAATGATATATAAATAAAAAAGAGTTAGTTTTACTCTACTGAAAACCAACTCTAGTTGCATAACGAGCAAATCGCTGAAACCAAGTACGCGAGGCTTGCTTAAGCCCAGATAAAGAACGCTGCAGATGACACACATAATCAAGTCTCTAAGGATCTACAAACCCAGGAGGTTGATGCATATAAACTGTCTTTGATAAATGATCATGAAGAAAAGCATTCTTCACATCTAACTGATGAATAGGACAGCTTCAAGACACAACAATACTCAAAACAGTGCGTATAGTGGCCGGTTTAACAACCAAACTAAAAGTCTCGTCACAATCAATGCCTTGCTGCTGACTATGACCATTCGACACAAGGCGAGCCTTATGGCGACTCAAAGAT
>BQNB010009180.1:7482-87538 GCA_026074375.1 Tanacetum coccineum
TCGCGAAATCTATTTCCTTTTTATATATAAATAAATATAAATTAATATAAATATATAACAAGGATCAAAATCCACGAAATCCATGAAACCGGAAGTAGTATAGGATATTTCCAGGTCGTTTAGTCCCAACGAGGCTTAAATGGAAAATCGAATGACGGATTGATGATTGATGTTCGAATATGACAAAGGTATGATTGATTTTTCTATTTTTAAGATTAAATATGCAAAAACAAATTAATTAAACCTAAAAACGAAAGTAAAATAACTTAAAACCTAAAACGGGTACGGAAAACGAGGGTTAAAAACCTAAATTTAGCACATTAAACCCTAGAACAAATTTTAAACTAAAAATAGATTCTACTTGACTAAAAACGGAGGTCGTTTGACCCAAAAACGAGTCAAAACAAAAACGGGGACAAATCCCGTTCTTTAGAAAATGAATTTTTGAAAAAATGAACCTACGAAACTTTTAACATTTTTCCTACAAAATATATGAAAAAAGAAAATTTTAAAAAAAAAGTTTATATTTTTCTGATTATTATTTTAATTTTTATGATTTTTTAAAGTTTAAAAAGAAAATAAATTATAAAAAATACTAAATGATTATGAAAAATTCTGAAAAATTTACACAAAATCGCTTAAGGGATAAGGGTCCTAAGAAAAATAAGCTGTTTTGACCAGCTTATCAAATAAGCTGTCAAAATAAGCCCAACAGCTTATTAAGCAAATGGGGCAAAACCCCCTTAAATACCAAAGCGCCCAAAGGTCTAACAGAAAAGACCCAAGGGCGCAGCGGTAGTGTGTGTTATGTTTATAAGGGTTGAGGGCTTTGAGGTCCCGGGTTCGAGTCTTGCTCACCCGGGGCTTTGGCCTTCCCCTTTTATTTTTTATTTTTTTGGAAAAACTTATAAAATGAAAAAGCTAGAAAAGCAACATTAAAACTTGGAATTCTTTTTGAAAAGCTATAATAAGCCCAGAAATAAGCCAAAATGCTGGCAAAATGCTAAAGCTCACTTAAAGCAAAAACAAGCTATATTGTTGGCTTAGTTAAGCTAATATAAGCTATGAAAATGAGAATTAAGCTAAGCCCTATATCTACCCTAGTCTATTAAGCATTTATAAGCTAAAAATAAGCAAAGAAAAACAGACTAAAAAGCTAAATAAGCACCTAAGCCAAAAATGGCTTTATACTTAGAAATTTTAAATAAACAACAAATAAGCTAGAATAAGCATTAAAGGGACAAACTAAGGCACATTAGACCTAATCTAACTTAATAAGCTATTCTAAACCTAAATAAGCTAAAATGACACGGCATTAAGCTGCAATAAGCTAATTAAGCCTACAAAACTTGGCTGCAGGCCAAACAGGCCCTTGGGAGCACTTCAGGGCTTTATTTTTAAGCGCCCTTAAGTGGGACCCAATGGGCTGACTTATATGGCTTTAGCACACCCTTCTAAGCTATCTAAAATTAGCTGAAAACATGGTAGATGATAAGCATTAGGACAACTTATAGCAGCTTCAAATTTGGACACTTTGCACCCAGGGGAGACCCGAGCGGCAGACCCAAGTGCACTTTTTGCAGCCCTAGGTTTAAGCATCAAATAAGCCCGACAAAGCTCAAAGATAAGTCTAAAACAGACAGAGAACAACAACATAAATGATTTGTTCTCAAAAATCACAAGCTAACAACATGGTTTAAAGGCTAAAAAAAGGCTAAATTAAAACTATGAAAATATAAATCTAAGACTGTCAGTCATTTACCAGACTCCATTAAACAATACAGGGACTTATGCTAATCTATTATTGAACCAAAGTGCACTTAAAAACAGACTCTAAAGCTAAATTGATAAGCTTAAACAATTAAGCCCCTTTGAGTCCACTGTGTCACCACATGTTCAAAGGGGGTTTTGCAAAAACCTTAAAAAGAAATTTTAAACTTAAAAAACTTCTAAAAACTCATTTATACAACTTAAAAATGTAATTGAAGCTGGCCAAAGTGACCAAAAGAGTTTTAACTCAATATGACCCATTTTGGGGGCTTAACCCAAACACCCCTTTAAGAATGGTTTTTTTACTTTTTAAACTAGCTAAGGGTCGACTAAGCACAAATAGGTCAAGAAAAGGCCATGACAAGATAAAATAAGCAGAAAACAACAGTAATAAGCTATGATAAGCTGCAATAAGCAACTGCTACAGTAATATAAAAAAATGCAGAAAATTGAAAATTAAATTTACAAAAAGTCCAAAGTTAAGGAACCTAGATTCTAATCCTAAAAACCCCTAAGTCCAACATAATTCTGCATCATAAACCCATAGGTCCTTCTACAATTGACCTGAACTCCAGCTTATATCTTATTTGACTCTCTCAAGTCAAACTTTTGACTTAAACTCAAAATCACCACTAAGCTATAATTTAGCTTGAGAAATTCGATTATAATAGTTAAATAAGATGTTGAGAAACTTTAAAATCAAATTTTAACAATCAAAAGTTGAAATAAAAGAAACTATGACAAGATTTATGAAGAACTCTCGAATTTTCATTAACTAAAAGCTTGAGTACAATTCTGAAATAAAAAAAACTATTTTTACTGAATTACATAAGAAAATAGGTAAAACTGAAAGAAAAGATGTGGTTGGCCTTCCATGGAGTTGGGGGTTTTATAGCCAAAAACACATGAACTTCATTCTCTCTTGTGTGCTTTCTTTGTGAAGCAAAAGCACTAAGGTGCTTGCTTTGTGATAGGACATCAAACAAACAGGGCTTGATTTTCCCTTGTGCTTCTTTTCTAGTCATCACAGCCGTCGAAACCCTTTGAAAATGGTGAGATTGCCAACTTGGCACTTATACATGGGGAGGTGGTGATAGTGGAGGAGGGGGGAAATGTTTAACCATGAAGTTTTGATTGGGATGCAGGGTAAAAAGTAGGGAGAAGACACGTGAGTTGGTTTTAGGGATTATTTGGCGGGAAAATGAGTTACAAAAAGGGACAGGGAAAGGTTTGGGTGGTTTGGCAACTTTGGTCCCCCAAAGTTATAAATGGTTTTGCAAGATTCGTCCCTGTGGTAATACAAGGTTGAGGGTTTGGCAGAAATGCCCCCTCAACCTTATAACTCTAATTGCAAACTTAGTCCCTTTGTAATACAAGTAAGAGGGGTTGGCAGAAATGCCCCCTCTACTTGTATTTTAACTAAATTGCAACTTCAGCCCTTGTCTTTTATCTGCTTGTAAAATAACTTTGGGAAATGGCAAATTCAGTCCCTCAAGTTGTCTTTTCTGCTTCAGTTTCTCGGAGTTGACTCTGATTTTGTCGGGGTTGACTTTGACTTTGACTGTTTGACTTTTCTGATGATTTTTTAACTTGGTTAACTTTTTGGCTTTGATTCAGCTTCGTCTTTTCACACTTTTCCATTCCGTGCTCAGTTTTGTTGTTTTTGGCTTTGTTTTTCGTCTTCTTGTCGGATATCCGTTTCTTGCACAACACAGATGCAAAACATACAAATACAATGTATTTTTGGTATGTTTTTGGTCATTTAAGATCATTTTTAATGGAAAATGGTATGTGTAATTAAGCACATACCAATCAACATCGGGCTTTTATGATGAAAAAGCTTGGAAGCTTTAAAGCCCCGATGTGATGAAGAAGGAGGAGATTTCTCCTTTGAAGCAAGAACATTGTGATTGAAAACTTTGTCTTCATTTTCAGATGAAAATGGAAGTAAAGTATCAATCACGAGGGAATGAGTAGCAAGAAATCTCGTGGATTCGAATTCAATGCATATCCCCGGATCGTAAATCTTGTTTTTTATCTCGGAGGAGGAAACATCAATATCGGGATCCGAGATCATTATGAACGTAAAATGAAGTCGAAATCCATATGAAGGGTGGGATGGGTGGCCAAAATATTAGGCACATCAACGGGGATATCTTCTACCTCATCAATGGTTGAATCTCCCGAATCGGGATAATCAACATGAAATGATTCGAACTCAAGAAGGGAAGTAGAATTATTGTCACCTTCCGAGTCATAATCATCACTCTCAATACCCGGTGGTATTGAGTCATCTGGACCGGGAAATATATCGATCTCTTCCCTAACAGAGTCACTATCCTTAACGGGGATAGGAAATGTAGGAAGAGACTCGATGATCGTATTTGGATTAGCATGAAAATATTTCGGCGGATGGGGAGATGAATTATCGTATAGCAACCTCTCCAAAAGACTAATATATTTCTCATGCTCTCTATTAACAATTCTTGGAGGAATTGTTATGAGTTCACCGGCGAACTCATCGAGGAGAGAATCAATCTTGGGAGAGGAAACCATCAAAGTATCACGATTGAATAATGATTCAAGAAGATAAGACTCGGTATCAAAACGATCATTTTTTAGAGTAGAATCGAGGTCTTCATTATGAATCGGATTAAACTCACTAGAAATGATTTCCTCGTCAAGATCAATAAGACGGTTCGAATAAGTTTTAAAACTCATTTCGTGAATACCCTCTGTAACTTAAAAGACGATGCCCAATAAAATAGGTACACATCGGGATTCGGAATTTTGCATACTATATATATCATATGAATAATTGCTTTACTTACATCTTAAAGAGCCTTCGGGTATATGGTGTAAGTAGAGTTAATCATGAGATTACTTACACCTTAAAGAGCCTTTGGGTATATGGTGTAAGTAGAGTTAATCATGAGATTACTTATGCCTTAAAGAGCCTAAGGGTATATGGCGTAAGTGATTAAATTAAAGAGCCTAAGGGTATATGGCATGAATGATTGAATCATGTTTAATAAATGATTTGTTTGTACCTTAAAGAGCCTTAGGGTGGTATATGACATAAATCAAGTTAAATAAATAAGTAGCCTAATAAAAGCCAAATTTCGATCACCTCGATGTGGACCTCATCGGTTTTCAAGGATAAGGGGAAGAAGCTAATTTTTATCTTTAACCGTCCTGCTTTATTTTTGGATTTAATAAGTATCGAAATAAGTCTTAAAGAGCCTTCGGGTATATGACAAAAATAAAATCTTGAGATACAAAATTAGGAATAAGGGAGGAAAAGTAATACACAATTAGTATTTATGAGTATTGTTAGTATCATGACTTGTATTTGACAATGATCTTGTTTTTAAGCTTAGTATGGAGGAGTGAAAGTTGGGGATGATGAATTTATTTTGCTTGTTCCATAATCCTAAGTATTATCAAAGAATAATGAAAGCACAATGTTATGAAGTGTTGAAGTATAAAAGTTATGAAAAAGCATAAAAAATAGAAAAATGTTGAAAATGGAAAAACAGGGCTTTTCAGAGCTAATGTTTCTTTAATCCCTTAAGATGAATACTTAGCTACTTTTCGAGGTAATTAATCAAGGAAGATTAAGATTCTTAGTTTTCTAAGGTATTATTTATTGCGTGAGGACACGGCAATACCTTAGTATGGGGGAGTTTAGTATGTGCTATTTTACACATACCTTTGACCTAATTAAACGGGCAAAAAAGACCAAAAATGACCAAAAACCTGATAAAAATGCATTGTATACGTTTATTTTGTGATTTGTGTCTTGCAGGTACGGATATTTATCAACAAGGACAAAATTGAAGCAAAACAGACAAAGAAGAGCATGGGAATGGAAAGAGGATGAATAATCAAGGACGAAGACGTACGCATATTCTATGGACCAACCCGGGCCCACTCAATAAGCTGGGTCAGCCCAAATCCTAAACTATGAAAGCAAATAAGCCCTAAACCCTTCTATAATAATACTTAGCCCAAATTATTCTTAAAAATCCCTTTTACCCGGCCCAAAATTTCAACCGAGCCCAAATTCATAATAGGTCCAAATCCAGTCAATGGTATAAGAAGGGTCAACCAAGTCAATGTTACTGTTTCACTATCCCATTTCCTTCCATCTCACTTTTACAGAGCTAACAAATGCACCAGGGTAAATCGAGCTTGCAAATTGCTACTAGAAGAGAATCCTTGACATGTCTGACACATTGGGAATCACACGCTGGCGATCCTCAAGCCTCCCATTGGCTGTTGCACGTGGCACAAGATCCAACGGTCAAGATTTGAAGATTAGAAGTGGTTATGAGTTGAGGGTTTGAGAATTAGAGGATTGATGGAGCTTTTCCTGGATCTAGATTAATCTCCTCATGGCAATAAATAAGCCTCACACACATTCACACAAAAAGAGGCATCTAGGGAGTAGAGTATGGGTGGAGTAGCTTATTTCTAGCTTTCTTGTCATATCTTAAATGTAATTTTCCTTTTAAAAGCCATGTAATCCTTTTTTATTAATGGAAATCTGCATTTTTACTTTTAAATTGTGTTTTTACTTTTATGAGAATTTTGCTAAATATGATCATAAGCTTTAAATAAGCTCAATAAGCTCTCTTATAAGCTGCATTTGTCTCAATCAAGCTCTCTAGCTCAAATAAACTTACCTGAGCTTATTTGAGTTGGGTTATTCAGTTACTAAAGGAATTGGTTAAGATGTTTGTTTTTAAGCTAATATGGATGATAAGCCAATCCGGGAAGGGCTTATGGGTTGTGTACAGCTTATTTAAAAGCTGAGCTTGTAGATTAAGCTTATTTGAGCACCTTTAATTGCTGTTTAGAGCAAGGGATCAAGTAAGTTCCATTTTGTCCCTTTTAATTAATTTTTGTCAATATAGTTTGTTATTACTTATTATTCTGCTTAATTGCTTTTTACTGCTTAATTTAGCTTATAACTGCTTATCTATGCTTATTATGTCATTTATGTGCTTAATTGTCTTAGATATAGCTTAGTTTAGTTTTTCAATTCATAGCATGCAAATCTGTCTTTGTTTGGTTAAAAATAGCTTATTAGGTTTAGCTTATTCTAGTGCTTAATTGTGGTTTAATTTTGCTTATTTGATCTTAGTAAACTTAGGCATTAATCTGTTTTTGAAAAATGAGAGCTTATAAGGAATTTTTTTCAGCTTTAAAGAGAATTTAGAAATTATAAAGGGGTGTTTGGCACAGCTGGTATTTTTAGCTTATTGGCTTAATAAGCTATTTGAATTAGCTTTTTATGATTTAGTTGGCTTTACTAAGCATGATTCTTCATCTGTTTTTACAACGTAGCTTATTTTCTTAGCTTATTGCCTCTTAAATTGTCTAAAAGAAAAGTTAGTTTTTGTTTTAATCTGTTTTAAATGTCAATGTGTGCAGATCTTTTTAAGCTTTTATCCTTGTTGGTTTTTGTTGTTTTCAGCTTATTTAAGCTTATTGTAGTTTAGGTTGCATTTGTTTTTAGGTTTAAGCTCATTTACATTGCTTATAGTGTCTTGGTCTAGTTGCTTAAAGACTTAGTTCATTTGTCCAAATTTAAAGCTTTTTGTCAATTTTGCAGCTTGTTTAGGGCTTATTAAATAAGTTTTAGAAAAGTTATTTTCACAAAAGTTGCTTTTTACTTGGTTGTGCTTTTTGCTGTTGTGTTTTTTTTTTTTTTGAGAAAATTAAAAAAAAAATATTTAGTAAAAAGGGTAGGCCACAGGTTTCGAACCTGTGACTTCCCCCTTCACACTTAATGCATTTAACACACACTCCTTAACCAAATGTGCCCTTAGGTATTTTCTGTCATACTCCCTTCCTTTTATTCTTTTAACCTTCTTTTTAGTTTTAGCTTATTAAGTCATTTCTGCTTATTTCCTGCTTATTCGTTGAGCTTATTTTTTAGCTTTCATTTTTAATAGATTCTTAGCAGTCTTAGGTATTTTTCTTCATTTTTCCAGATTTTTATAAATAAGTTTAGTATTTTTAATTAATTTTCTAGATTAAAATAGTTTTTAATTCATAATTAATAAAATAAAAGTCAAAAAAAATATAATTCTTTTTCTGAAAATTATTTTAAGTCATTTAGGATTTATAAAAATTAAATTTGAATTTTTAGGGTTAAAATTTGAGTTAGTTGCTTAAATGTCGTGTTTAATTAAATTCCGTTAACGTTTTCGTGTTTTATTTTTTTACTTGCTTTAATTGCTTACTTGCTTATACTTGTCGTTATATTTTTTTATGCGTTTTCATTAGTAGAATTAGAAATCAACATAAAAATCTCTTAAACCATTCAAATCACGCGATCACGAACTTAACCGATTTTCAATTCGCACTTCGCCAAGGATAAACGACCCGGGAGATTTTAAGAATTGCTTTGGTCAAAAGCAATCTTCTTTAATCTTTTGGAATACGTATACTACTATACTATAATTGTATTTGCCTTTTTATTATACATACTAGTTTGTGTGTGTGGTTTGGGACGAATCAATAGCATGCACGTTGCGGCGGGGCTTCATTTTTTGCGACACGTTCCATCTAGAGTGATGCCTAATGAGGCCCCAAGGCAATACATAGAAACGGATTCATCGTTTTCATAATCACCTCCAGATAGTGAACATAATTCTTCTTCATCACCTTCATACACAATGTTGTTCTTCCTTACTTTAACTCTACCTTTTTCTTGATTCTAGGTGAGATCTTTTCGGTATGATCCTACATTTGGACTTGATTGTGTTTGGAACCGTTTATAACTTTAGCTATGTTTAGAAACTTTTGGATGAAATCCATAATGTGCACATAAGTACAAAATTTACGATTTACTCTTGTGTTAATTGCTAACCATCTTGCACGCAAACGGTTAAAACTCAATCAAGTTTCTCATAAACACAACTATTTCCGATTGTACATAATAATGGAAAATTATCTAACTAAAAATTTATTACCTTTAAGAGTATTCACCAATATACATTATCCTGAAAAGGTAATTTGTCATCCAAACGAAGAGTTGCATTCATAGAATTATTTCAAAATAGTATTTTACTATCCAACTCGGGAGTAACATTAGTAGAATTATTTTGAGAAAGTAATTTGCCATCCAACCCAAGAGATTTACCTACAGAATCATTTTGAGATACTAATTTCACATCCAACCTAGGAGCTTCATTACCTGAGTTATTTTGAGATAATAATTTATCATCTAACCCGAGAGATACATAGGTACAATTACTTTGAGACACTAATTTTTCACCTATCCTGAGAGCTTCATTAGCAAGAGTATTTTGAGACGGTAATTTGTCATCCAACACAATAGCTTCATGAACGCCGAAAAGCCAGATGTTTAGGTCGTAACTCAAATCGAATCCAGTTCGTTCATCGGTTCTCTCATAAGCCAAAGTGACCGCACCCAGATCAATTGAAGTGACAGCAACCTGATCAACCAAAGTGCAGCACCCTGATCCGGATCAGCGAAGGTGATTGTCGCCCACTGATGTGCAATACTTGGTGGCACCTGTGTAGCGGCAGTCGCTCTAATCGAACCAACATGACGCGTATTATTATCCCTACACAATTATAAGTTTGCTAAAGTTGAACCCATGCCTGAGTACTTATTAGAAGCTAAAGTGTTTATTGCGAAACTGTATCATCGAATTTCACATAAATGTATTTCTGATCATAATAACCTACACGTGTATATAGAAAATAAGTAAATCCATATAAATGTTACTTGTGAAAGCAAACCTGAGTCTTGCTGCGCTACTTCTTTGGCATCAATACATAAGAAACCATTCTGACATTATACACACTTGCATAATACTGGTGGTCGTATATCTGAATCTAGTATAATGGTTAAATCAATATTTACATTGATACATGTTGTTTTTAGCTTAATGGAATTAGAAGCACGATTATTACATTTAAACTTTGTCATACCCTAAACCCTTTTATAAAATTGAGATCCAAAAATAAGCGGATATCTTAATTTAACGACTTTATAAAATCAAGAAAGATGCTTGAATTCTTTCACAAAACCGAAACATCTTTTGAATAATTTGAAATTTGCGGTTGAACCTATGATACCATCAAAAATTCACTCAATGTTCATTAGGACCTAATTATACTAAATCCTATATCCCAAATTAAATTGTGGCATGTCCCTTTAGCCAGGTTTTTGAAATCACTGAGGTTCATATGTAATAAAATAGAATAATTTTTGGGAAAAAAAACTATGTACCTTGATAGCTAATGCTTTGTTAAAGCTTTACGTCCCCAAAGTTTAGTTGCGCCTGCCAAGCGTAATCGAGGCCTGTACAAACAAATGGTGGACATCAACACCACTTTTAATTAAAGCGCGTAAAACGTTTGAACTGCAAGAACACGACATAACACAATGAATAAGCAGACCATCATATTGTTTGATCATTTTTCATCTAGTATTTTCCTACACTTTACGTTAGAAACAGTCACACAAACCAACTTATTGATTATCAACTTTCAACACCAGGCTTTATCAGTAAGCTATAGATGATGGTTTGACGAATTAGATAAAACAATGGCAATCAACCATACATTGGTCTAAACATAAACAAATACCCCTAATACAACAAAACTTTTACTTACATAGTATAATCAATAAACCCTAAATAAAATTGTAAAAACTTTTACCCGCAAGCTGTAATCAATAAAGCAACTGGAACATCTGCATGAACGAAGTAACAATTTAATTACGTAGTGCTTGTAACTTTTTTTAAGATAGCAAGCTATTTAAGTTAGCAATACGTGTTTTGTATTATTTTTGTTCAAGCTTAGAGTTGTTGAACATAGTTGTCTATTGGGATTTGAAAATTAGTTTACAAATTGATTGTAAGTTTTTATCTGAGTTGATTTGCAAGTCTTTAGAAGTATCTCAAATGGATATTATCAATTTAGCTTACGAAATTCTAAAACAATGACACTCTTCTAAACAACAATTACTTGTCGTATTCTTTTACTTATATTTTTAACATTTTTTCAACATCAGCATTAGCTCGAAAATTGTACATATCGAAAAAAACCAAAACTGCAATTTCATTCTCAATTAGTTCGCTAAGGAAACCAACACAAAAACGATCAATGTAAACTAACCTGCTTGCTCCCTTTTGTAAACCATTTTGTGAACTATCAAAGACGCCTTTGGTAATCATCTTCAAACCCGAGGTAATAGCTCCTGATGCAGCAAGACTTGCTGGAAATGACTACAAACATTCCAACGATAAAATAATTATCGTATAACATAGTAAAAAAAACATATTCAATTAGAAAACTAACGAACACCCCTAAGTGCATCCCCACTTTTGGAAATCATGGATGCTTAAGTTATAGTACTAATTAATAAATGTTCATTTAACTTACCAACTCTTTATCACGGCTTAGATAGGTTTCATATGTATGGAATTGGGTTGTTCACCTTTGACTAAAAATCGAAAAAAAATAGAAGGAAAAAGGCCGAGAGGCTTGGGCTACGACAATTAGTAACGGCATATCTTATAAACTAAAATAAGCACAAACCACACCACCACGTATAAAATCTCTCGGCACACTCCGGAGGTGCATCCTCCATTTTCACCACTGCCGTCACAACCACCACTTCACTAACAACCGGCGCCACACTGCGACACTCCCAAAAAAAAGTTTATAAAAACTACTAATATGTATTAAAAAACTGAAATTTAAAAAAACCCCTGAATTATGACAAAACCTTAATTTAAAGAATCATTTTTTATATGTTTATAAGTTCTAACGTTTGTTAAATTCAAAAAAAATAAGAGTCAATTTTTTATAAAGAATTGGGTACCTTTTTATATGTTTATGGATTTTGTTTAGCCTAGAAAGATAAGGAATGCTTAATTTCTGAGCTTTTTCCTCATCATGTTGCTGCTGATCATCTTCTAATTTCTTGATATTTAGTTTGGTGGAAAGAATTTGGGACAAAGCTTCAAGAAGAATGCAGAGAGAGGACGTGGCTGTGGTGAGATATATCAAAATAAAATTGGGTCGTTGCTTTTAGGCTAGACTAAACTGACTGGGCTGGGACATAAACAGTTGTTTAGATAAACAGTGAAAACGCATCAAAAATGATGTCGTTTTAAACAGAAAATGAGTATATGTATAATAAAAAGCCAAATGTCCAATTTATCTTTTGTATTTATAAAATCAATATATACATTTTTCTTTTATAAAATCGATAACAAGCTAAACTTTGGAGAATCAAAAAAAATTAATGGCGACAAGAACTAATGCCTGAAAATTTTATATTTAATAGAGTAAAGAAGAAAAAACACCTTAAATTATATATCTTATTATCATATCTATTTTAACCAAGTACATGCTCTTATGTAAAAATTCGAATCAAAGATCAAACACATAGGAAACAAGAAAAAACTTCAACTACCAGAAACTTGAAAAAACACGAAATGAACAACATAATTTAACAGATCCAATCATACCAAGTGATATGTTTTCAATACCATATAAAATAACGAATTTATTGAAGAAAAAAAACCTTAAATCATATGTAAGTTTATACATATGCAAAGATGATGTGATAGATCTTACAAAAAGAACATATGTTAAAGAAATGAAAGAAAGTAAAGGAGCAGTCATGGGTGGAGGTAGTTGGAAGTGGAGAAAATGGTATTTTAAAAGGATATAGAATAAAAGAAATGAGATATTTTTATGAGTGAGACATCCTAGATATGGAGGACCTGGATTTTAACACTCTTCTACATTTAGAATTCCTTTTTACATTAAGTAATAAAGAAACAAAAACTTTCCTAGTTGGATCAAGAAATTTCTTCATTAAGCAAAAAAAAAACACTCCCTGATGCCACTAAGGTAAAGAGAATAATGTACAATCCAATTGATAGAAAGAAGTCTATATTTGTCAAAGAAGAAAATCATTATTTCAAATAAATGATAAGACGTCTTAAACATCAACATGTTTCTGCTAATTAACTCTTGAAATAATTACGTGGCACATATCTATCATTTTCTCCATGGACTATATTTGAAGTTTTGTGTTGAAACTCTATTAGTCAATCTTCATTTATGTGTTCTTACATTAATTAAGTTACTTAACCTCATGTCCCAAATTAAAATCCAAACTAACTCAAATCCTTAAATGTAAAAAACGAGGTGGGTTACCCGCGCTCCACCGCGGGGCGTGAGGGACTAACGCTGCAACGGACCGATAACCCCAAAGGCTAATTTTGCAAATTGCTAATATTTTTTAACTTAGCGGTCGTTACTCAACGTTCGTTAAGTAACGACCGACCCAAAGGACTATTTTCGTAAATTGTTAAAAAAACTAACGGTCGTTACTTAACAGGCGTTAGGGGGAGGGGGTATTTTGTAAAAAAAAATAAAGTAAGGGTAGTTTTTGTAATTTGACACATAGTGCGAGGGGTTTATTTTGTAAATACCAGAGAGGCTATTTTGTAAATATCGGCGGGTTATGGGCGGGTTTTCGGGTCTGGCGAGCGGTTTCTGGGTCGGATAAACGGGGCCGGTTGTGTGAGGTTGGTTTCCGGGTTAGGCGGGTAGGTTTCGGGTCGGGTCGACCCGGTGCTTTGCGGGTGGGCATCATGGTAATTGTATTGTTACGACGTGGTAGGCCCGTGCTCTGCTGCGGGGCGATTAGTGTGCGTCGTTTTGGGTTGGCTGAAGTGGGTCATGTGGTGATTACCGTAGTCTTTGCGATATTTTAGTGTTTTCGATGTGGGACGTCAGAGCAGTTATGAATTTACAACAGGTTCTGTAACCGAACGAAGAAGCACCCAATGCCTTGTTCAAGTACATGTCATCTACATAAGCTCTAGATATGTGCTCCATCGTCACTTTTTAATCCAATCTTCGCGTTCCCTTAGCCATCTCAATATTCTTCAGATATTAAACGTAAGTAGATCAAAATGGATGGTAAGAATTCGGATCTAATAACAAACTTTAATAAGCTTAACTAATAAAGTCATCAAGTTTATACAAAACTGTATTTATACATGTTGTAATTCACCTACAATTCAAACTCGTAGTATAATTTTTCGACAGAAAGAATTAATAAAAAAACTTTTTTGTCAGAATTGTCGTTAGCTTACACGGCAGCTGAATAAGGAGCCTTTTCGTCTCCCTCCTCTTGATCAAGAAGCTCTTTCTTGTAAGCATCGTCATCCTTAATCTCGGTTTCCCACATTTCTGTGACTCAAAACAAATCTTATTACGGGTTCGTTCAGCATCTTGAGCCATTTTGGAGCTTCCTGTTTCCCTCATTTCTATCACTCAAAACAAATCTTATTACGGGTCCATTCAGCATCTTGAGCCGTTTCGGAGCTTCCGGATAGTCCGGATAGTATAAGAAGTAGATCATACAATACATTACATGTGCGAATATCTGAACACACAAAACTACTTGAATAACTATAATATTATAAATAGGACAAACAAAATGCAGATTTTAAATACAGTATTCAATATAGTGACTTTCGACCCATTTGACCCATTTTCTTGTATTTGCACATATATCCAAATTGACCCATTTATAAGCAAATAGGTTGAATTAGATGCTCTACTCCCTACTGATGACACGTTTTCCACAACTTCAGACATTACTTTCCTTACACATGCAAAAATAGAAGTACACAAATTATTAATAAGTGTTAAAACAATTTTTCATAAACTTGATGCTTTTAAATATTGCAAATGCAGAATAGTTACCACTCTTGAGTTGACCAGGAAGTGCAATCCGCAACACGTAGGCAACGAACTCTGCCATTATCTATTAAATGTAATATTTTAGATAAAACCTTAATCTTTTTGTGACACTGAGATTAAAACTTGAAAATGAGCTATAGCATTACAAACTTTTTAGATGATATGTAGATTAGATAAACATCGAGTGTAGATTTTTAACATATCAAGACATCGTTAGTTACTCAGGACATAAACGACAGCTTTAATAAGATCTTTTTATAGATACCGCATAATGCGTGATCATGCTTTAAAAATCTGCAAAGATAAAGAAACAAATGGTACTTTTCTTGTTTATTATATATGCGTATAGGAAATGGAAAAAACTACAATATAAAATTTTATACCTGCTCAATCATTTCCGACTTCTGGTCGGCACCAATACTGAGAAGCAAAACTAAGGATTCTGCAACCCTCTGCAATTAGTTGGATTGATCGGGGATCTACAAAGAGCTGGAATTATTGGATTCTGCGTCTCTCGGCATCTCGGGGACTTCAATAAAGAGATCCAACGAATCTCTAAATAAGTCGGCTATTAAACTGCATAAAACATTCTTCATGTCAGATGATAGATGGTAAAACCACAAAATTATAGATTTTTATTACTACTAAAGTAAATTTCACGTTTACAAGACTTTAATAAAATAAAAAACCTAAATAATGCAGTAGATGATAATAGCTTCAATTGATAGTCTCCTTTCATATGCAACCTGGAAAGAAGTTGTGATAATATTTCCTCCTTTCCTTGAAGAGGATTTAATGCCTCCTCCACTGACTTTAAAATATTCAAATGATCTTCTTATCTCGGTTCATCATCACAAACCACGACCTTCTTTTTATCAATGCTAAAAACCATCGTTGCCATACCCTGCTTAGGTGTGTGTAGAGACCTTCTTGTGGCGATGTTGAGTCAAGGCAAGCATAACTGTCATTTTTGCATAGGTATATTACTTGATCTTTTGCCTCTTCTCCAACTTTTCTATCGGACTTTGATGAGAGTTGTGCGCTTAAATCCAACTTCCATCGGGTGAAATTCTAGGCAGATTCACTTTCACCGGCTTTTCTACAATCCCTTTAGCCTTCTTTTCGGCCTACATCACGCAAACCAAATTTAGCTTGTAAGCATTTCAGAAAAACCATGATGACATCAAATAACGTTACATTTATATCACCATTTATCCCAAATAAATTATCCACTTTTATATAAATATTCCAATAATCGTTACTTAATTACTTAAATTTGTAAATTGCAGTAATTACAGAGTGATTTGTGAAGACATGCTAAAAGGCGCACGTTTTTGGAGCTTAAACTATGATATTTGAAGATTGCTTATTTCTACTCAATACGCCATATCCAAAAAAGAAGATACGGTGTATCAGCGCCTGGACTTCATAAGAAAACATGAATTCTTAATTCCCAATACGGTGTATCGTACTGTCTATACACGCCGTATCCAGCTGGATAAACATTCAAAGATCCTGTGATAAATATAATTTGGGAAGGATATATCTAATTGATTATGAACGTAGCGCGCACTCTAAGGAAAACACCCTTATACGCCGTATTGACCTCATTCAATACGGCGTATCCACCCATTTTCAGAGACTATAAATAGAAGACCTAAAAAATGAGTTTTCAGTGTGCAAAATCATATTCTCTATACCATACACATAAAATTCAATTTTCTAAAGAGAAGAAGAGTAGCCAAAGGTCAAGCATCAATCACGATTCTATAGAAGACACCGTGTAATTCCTATACTCTTGTAATCATTTAATTTTTGGTATCGTTCGGTAAAACGTTTAGTTTACCTTGGTTATTCGATCATGCTTGTATAATTACAATGGTTATGGGCTAATACCCTTGGGTATTAGCCATTTTAATGAAGATTTAATGTTTGGTTTGTTTTAATCTGATTGCTTAATTTATCGTTGATTGTTTAATTATGTTTATCACCTAATACTTGTCTACGTGTTTGAATATGCGACCTATCATTCAACTGGGTCTAGTGATACCTAACAAGTAATCTAGATACTGGGATAGCTCTCCATATCGTATTTTATATTACTGGACCAATAGGATCAAGAATAATTTTCTATATTTGCCTTTAAATTGTGAGCTTAGTTGTACCGGCAGGTGACCCGTATGTTTCAACAAGTATGTTCTTAATGAATTGGTAAGGACTTGAACAGTGAACTACCAGTATATAAAATACCGTCAAACAGTAAGTGGGTAAAGCCCCTATGAGCTAGGGTTTAACAAGATCACCATTGTTTTAATCCCTAGATAGATTATAATTAAACTAAAAGGATGCTTTATGCGGATACGTTAATTGTGACAGGATTCAACGTGTCTAGGTCTTAAGATGGTGTCCCGCCTAAGTCTTAAGAATGATATGCTGCTTTGAGATAAGTAATCATTGCATTAAACAAACAAACCAACATCTAATCGGATTTAATATGGCTAATACAGTTTTCTATCATTTGGCTTGTACCGTTCTTTTATCTTCTAATTGTTTTCTTGCATGTTTATTGTGTATTGAATTGATTCTTGTCACCATAAAACCTGTGCCAGTCTCTCAGGCTGAAAACCCCCCATTATCATTAGAACTAGGTTTAGCATAGGTTTAACAAGTAATTAGAATTAAATAGGTTAATTAGATTTACTAAAATACTGATAAAATATAAGGTTAATGACCTCGCTCTTAGTGTTCGACACCCTACTTACCACGAAACTCTGTCCGATCGGATACACTACCTGTTAAAGTGTTGTTTTAGGATAAGTCAACTAAATATAAATTTAAAACTTGGTAATCAATAAATTGACCCTACATGACAGCACATCAAGTTTTTGGCGCCGTTGTCGGGGAGTGAAAAATTTTAACCTTTAATTTTATTAGTATTTCTAACCATTAGCTTAGAATAATTTAATTAGCATAATTTAATTCTGTCTGTATTTAATTGCATTGTGTATTTAATTGCATTGTGTATTTAATTGTTTGTTTAAATTCTCGCATTATTTAATAGTTTTCTAAGTACTCTGTTCTGGTAGATCAACTGATACGCCGTATCCACTAGTTGGATACGACGTATCAAACCTTCTACTCAGACAGCGTATTGGTTGATGCAGTCTAAACAATGTATCTGTTCTTCCAAACAATACGGCTTATTATGTAAACTCAATACGGCGTACTGACCTTCAACAGATCCATACGTCGTATTCAAATCAATTGAATACGGCGTATTGATCACCTGATACAGTAATAGTAGCAATTTTTTGATTTCCTATTTTATGCGTTATCTCCCCTGAGGGCATATCCTACTGATCATTTGTGCTTATTTCCTGGATACCATTTGATGAAGGAAGTAATCACGATGACAGAACCGAATGAATATATTTCTGTTACCCGAAAGAACTTCATCTCTAATGATAACGAGGGAAGAATGATCGAGAAAAAATTTGTCAAAATACAAAGAGCATTTTTGGTAAAGATACGTGATAATACTTTCAATGGGACAATTGGAGAAAACGTGTTTGAACACATTAATAATTTTCTTAAAGTATTTGGGCCACTCAAAATAAATAGGCTAAGTCAGGACCGATTTAGGCTTAGCGTCTTCCCTATCTCACTTGCAAGTACCGTAAGTGAATGGTTTAAAAAAGATTGTATTGGCTCAGTTACTACTTGGGGAAGTTTGGTAGAAAAGTTCGTTCAAAAATTCTACCAACTTTCTGATGACAATAAAGAGATGGAAGTTGATGAAGATGATGACCCCGACGATATTGCTAAGATCTTCAAGATCGACGGCAACCTATTTGATTATGAGACACCCTTGTGTAAAGCATTCAACAACTTCAACTACCTCCTTAAAATCAACATGGATCTGTTTACTTTTGATATCCAAGGAATCAGGACTTACGAGGAGTATGAGTTGAATAATACTTGATGAGGGATCTTGAGGAACCATGGTTGGATAACGAGGTGCCATATCAACTATGTGATCATATATGTGAACCATATCATTTTAAGAATAGAATGACTAAATAGCCCACGTGTAGTTCAGATATTGATGGGTTTTGTAACGGTGGAGAACTACCTGGGATGGTTTGAGTCGGATGCATGACTTATTTCTAGGATTACAAGTGGTATGATGAATTGGCTGATGAAAACTGAAAGAAGAAACCTTAATGCACAAGGCTAAAGTTAAAGAATCATGGGGAGATGCAGTTCCCGGTGTGATGAAATTCTTTGCATGGTTGAAAAGTAGTTTTGAGAGCTTCCATGAACTAGATTATAATGTACTAGTAAAGTTGGAAGAATGTTGGTGGAAGGTAAATGCTCATGAAGTAGCCCCATTCACTCGTTGGGAAAATTAAGGCCAGGGACCGTATGCAAACGCCAAAACTGAAAGAGCTTATAACCCTTATCTTGATATTAACCGTATATTTGGTAGGAATTATAGAGTAGACAACGCCGGTTGTACTCAAGACAATCAGGAACATACGAAGGAACATCATGATCTATCAACCTGCCGTGTTAGAAGATTCGAGATGATAAAATACTCATTCGATGCTAAGGATGAGTATGTTGCCATTAAAGAACATGAGTGTTACGATCATTCGAAAACCAACATTGATACATGTCAAGCTTATCGAGAAATTTTTCGCATTAGAAGAGAGATGAAGGATGGCTCGTGACGAAGGCATTCGATGAATGATGCAAAGAAAAAGAAAAAGTCTAAATTAAAGACTAGCTGAAAGAAAAGTGCTTACTGGGAGACAACCGGCTATTTTTAATTGTAATTTTAAATTGTTTGATTGAGTCTGTCTTCCTAGACACTCAATACGGCGTATCGAACCTCTATGGATACGCCATATCGAACATGTCTGGACGTTATCAGTCTTTAATTTCTGCAAAACTTTAAAACATTTGTCTTCACAGGATGCAATACGGCGTATCCTTGAGTTTGGGATACGGCGTATTGACTACCTGTACATTGTGTTTATTTGGTTTCCTGCATTGTAACCATTGTAAATCGAGATAGGAATTGCACTTTTTTCCTCTAAACTTTTATATAGGACCTTGCTATAAAGAAATCAACGATATGGTATACTCTAAAAAAGACGTGTGTTGAACTCGTATGAGCATTCTGGCTTGCCTCGTCAACACACTTTTTCTTAAAAACTCAAATTGGAGAATCATCCTGAGCAACATATCAGGGGAGTTCCTCGTTCTAATTCTGTTTCCCATTTTCTTTAATTCTTTTATCTATACAACGAGGACATTGTATAATTTAAGCGGGGGGTGGAGAATTAGAACGCCTACTTGTCCTTCTTTTTACAAATAATATGCTATATGCTTAAATTATGCCAAATTTAAAAAATTTAGCATACTTTTGTAAAAAATTAACTATTACAAGACCTCGTGCACTATAAACCCTTAATACCAAATGTAAATTAAGCCTATTCCATTCAAACGTTTACTAAAAATACCAAAATTATAAGTTGCGTTGATGTAGTGACTATTAGACTTGGCTTAGGTATATAAATCGAGACCACAACGATGAGAACATGGACTTATATGGAGTAACATGTTTACCTAATAAATTTTTAGAATGACACCAAAAGCCTAAAATAATATAAAATTAACTAACTACATTGGGGTAAGTTAAACCCTCCTTGTGGCTAGTTTCGACCGAACCTAAGACCACACATACTCTTGGTGTGTGTTGGTCACATGTGTGCATATATGATACCACGAAATTATAATTGAGCTTATAAATACCACACTAACTCATCACCTAGGGTTACACTTTCATTTCATAACCCTTAAAATTTTCTCATCTCTCTTTTCTCCTCTTCTTTGTTCACGGCACAACAACACCCAACTAGGGTTTCATTTTCTTTGATCCTACTTATAACACCCAGTGTTTTAGGGTTATCAATGTCGTCAATAAATCCGCAATGTATCTTTTAGTATTGTACGCGTTTGTTTAAAATCGTAAACGTTAAGTTAAATCGCGTACGCCAAAAATTATCGTTCAATATAAACGGACATCAAATAATTAAATGTTTACATCAAGCAAGTATTAAATAATTATTTTGAGAATAATTATGGTCTTTGTTTATTTTATTTTTATCGTTTGCGTAAAGTGTTTACGTTTCGCGATAAATTAAGTTTAGGCATACCCGGAACCACCAAAACTTTTCTACGCTTCAACAAATACCCACTTTTATACCCAATACATAAAAATTACATAATATTATCATACATATCATGCCTTGGCCGGATTTCATGTGATTGACCAAGAAAATCTAACAAAAATTTCCAACTTGCATTTGTACATACATTAACTCATTAAGACCTATGTCTCTTTGACCAAGACCAACCTTTCTTGACCAAGACCACCCATAAAACCCTCAAATGGTTCCCTTGACTAGTCATGAAGGTATATAATACTTGTAAAAGAGAAATTACACACACACTCTTCTTTTTGCAAGGTGAAAAATCAAATAAACACTCCTTTTGTCACCCTTGAAGCCCACGGCTCAAAACCATCCAAAGATATAAACCATACAAAAATTTATACAGCCTATACAAGCCATTACACATCCATCCTAAGATATACTAAGGCATTTGCAAGCATTGGTTATCCATTTTCAAGTATTAATCAAGAAAAGAAAAGTTAGGGTTTTCACTTGGAAAACTAGGGCTCCTATTGTGCAAGCTTTGGTTTTAAATCTAAACAAGGGTTTAGATTGTGTTAGTCATCATCTTCATTCATAATAAGGTTATCTAGAACTCTTTATGTTCTTACAGTTATCATTATATGCATATGTTATTTCTTTATAGCTTGAATCACCATTTAGGATTTTGAAGATGTAAAAAGGAGTTTTTACTTGTTGTCATTATATTGTACACTTTTATGTATCTTATGATGTTAATGACATCATGTTAAAATGGACACATAAGTGATTTACACTCTTGGTTAAGCATAAAAATGATTATGTATTAATTAGGGTTTATAAAGTTACCTAATATGTTACAAGTAAAAGAAAGGCAAATGACATATTAATGTTGATTATGGACTTTTAATCATGTTACTTGAACACTAAAATAAAGTCATGTTGGAAGAAATACACTTGTACACTCATGGTTTATATGTAAAAAAAAGAGTTATGTATAAACTAGTGATTTAATGGTTACGTATGAAAGTTAAGGGTTAAAAGTGTTAATATGGACTTGGTAAATTTGGACACAAATGGACAATTATGGACTAATGGACTCTTATTATACGTAACACTTATGACATATATGAAATATAAGACTTATGGTAAAGTTATAAAGTGTAAAGTATGAAAACAAAGTTAAATAAGGACTTAAGAAAGTCATTCAAACTTTCTGCCAAAAAGTTGTATAAAAATATATTTACTTTATATTTTTATAAAATACTACATCTCAAGACGAATCCGGACATGTAAGAAACTTGATAAACGGTTTGATAACGAAAAAGTTACGGCAAAAACAAGTTATACGATAAATAAACGGATTTATAAAAGAATTTTTATAAAACAATTTATAAAAATTATATAAAACAGCAAGTTTGATATTTTTAACAGATTACACATATTTTTAGGATTCCAAAATGATAAGAATCGTAATTTTTCAATTAATAACGAATGAGTTATGAATTTCGCGAGTTTTCGACAATTAATACTTTTATAAAACAATTTTTATAAAAGTTACTATTCATGACAGGAACTTTTATTTTTGTAAACCTCATAAAATGATAGAACTTTCAAAAACGAGAACGTGATCGAAAGAATCGATAAAAACGGAGCTATAACGAATAAAATACGACATTTACGGGTTTTACGACAACGAAAACGATTTAAGTAAACATAGGATCTGGTGTGAACAGTAAAAAGTACTGTTCACCAGAGGACCAAAAATATAAAAATGTCAATTTTTGATAACTCGTCTTAGTACGAAAAGATGGGCATAAGAAACGCAAGAAACGGACTTAAAACGTGAAAGTTATGGCGTTTTTACCAAAAGTATGTTTATAAATGTTTTGATTTTATAAACATGTTTTCACTAAAACAATTAGATGGTGATTAGCTATATAGAATTATGCATGGTAGTAGTCATCAATGTGATTAGTACTTATACGACCTTAATTTAAATAGGTTGCATTCGATCGTTTACGTGACGCTTTATCTGTGATATTTGAGATTATCATTCACTCAAGGTGAGTTCATAGCCCCACGTTTTACATGATTTGTTTTATAAGTTTTGGGGTGAGAACATGCTTGTTTACAAATGCATTTATATGGTTGATAACAAATTGATTTACATACTCTTTTATATATCTCGCGATGAGATACACTACTTGGTTTACTTTTTGGACGTAAACACATACTTGACTTTTACTCGAATGATTACGGATTAGCTTAAGTGGAGTGGACTGTTAATTACCTGGAGGGTAAGCGCGAGTGTTATGAGATAGATCTATTGGGGGTTGACTACTCCCGTTCGGGTGATTAGCTATCACTAGTTCGAGATCGAACTAACGAACGTTATAACATTGTCGGAGCACAACACGACATACTGATGAATCTGAACCTTACGGTGCCTTGAATAAAGTGGCATACTTATAATGAGTCTACGTAGCAGTTCCATGAACTTAGAGTAATCGTAATCATTGTTTTATACACATATGAATCTTTACGTTACCTTGAATAAAGTGGTAATATATACTTGAAACATTTTGTTATATTGTGCTCATTACAATATATACTTGAAACAGTTGTTGACTGCGAGGAAAGAGAGTGTTTAGGACCATTACCAGCTCGCAGATTAGCATCAAGGCATGCATCACCTCGTTCTTCATACCACCACCCATCTTCTTCTAGTTCATCTTCAGATTCTTCGCTAGTTCATTCTTCAGGTTTGGATGCACCAGATCAGGCTCATTCTGGATCTTCGACTAGAGATGTACCACCTAGATTATGTTACCCTCTGAGGAGAGCACCACGACGTAATGAAGCATTTCATCGTTGGTGTGCTGCTCCATTATCTACTTTGTATCCACCGACACATCAAGTATCTTCAGGAGATTTCATCAGAGAGACCCCCGTGAAATTCATCCTTCACATTCTGCTGGGACCATCTCTGCAAGGATATGTAGATTCCCCGGTTGATTATGTACCATCATCTACACAAGTTATGGGATCCTTGACTCCTACCCATGCTGATCTCTTACCACCTCGTAAGAGGTTCAGAGATTCATATTTGTTTGAGGCTAGCATAGAGGAGGATACCGAGGTTGATCCTATAGAGACTGAGGTTGATATATAGTTGGGTATAGGTGGAAGGGGATGATGTTAGAGATCAAAGTTGAGATTGACCCTAGGGGATGTCAGGGATGACACTGAGGTATAAGAGTGCGACTCCAGTGCTAGATACACGTTGAAGTAGGTTAGACTATGTCCCCCGCTACCCGATAAAAGGAGGAGGAGTGGTAATGGAAATGGTAATGGAAATGGTACTGGGAATGGAAACAATGGAGGCGAACCATCTTGACAATAATGAGAACCATAAAGTAATGGTAAGAGGCGTATAGGCTATGTTGCTCCGTGAAATGTTACTAACCAAGGAATTTCATGAAATTTCCAACCACTGAGTTTTAAAGGAACAAAAGGTGTGGTTGGTTTGATAAGATGAAGTGAAAAGATATAAACTGTGTTTCACATCAGCAACTGTTCAGAGAGATATCAAGTGAAGTATGCTACCTGTACTTTACTCGACAGTGCAATAACTTTGGTGGATTCACACAAGAGAACCATCGAGAACGATGTAGCATACGCTTTATCATTGGAGAGGAGCTGTTGAAGTTGATGACTGAAGTGTACTGCCCGAGAAATAAGATCCAAAGGTTGGAAACCAAGTTGTCAAATTTGTCAGTGAAGAACAATGACATGGCTACTTACACTCAAAGGTTCCAAGAACTTACCATGTTGTGTACCAAAATGGTCCCCAAGGAGGAGGATCGAGTGGAGAAATTTATTAGAGGTCTTTCTGATAATATCCAAGGAAATGTAATTGCTGCAGCACCCACAAGGCTACAAGATTCTATTCGAATTTCCAACAACTTGATGGATCAAAAGTTGAAGGGCTATGCTGTAAGAAATGCAAGAACAAGAGGAGATTGAACAACAACTATGGAAACAACCGTAGGCAACAACCACCCCACAAACGACAAAATACTAGAGGTCAGAATGTTGCTAGAGCCTATACGGCTGGTAACAATGAGAAGAATAGTTATAGAGGAACACTTTCGTTCTGCAATAATTGTAAGCTACACCACGAAGGACAGTGTACTGCTAAGTGTCGTAACTGTAAGAGGATTGTTACATCTGGCTAGGGATTGCAAAAAAAATAGATCTGTGTTATTGTACCTACCTCCAAGGAAACTCCAAGATGAATAGGGAGTTTGTTACGTGTTTTAATGGGGATAACAAGACATTTACTGGAAGGATTGTCCAAAAGCCAAGAACCAAAATCGTGGGAACAAAGAAAGAGTTCCTAATGCAAGAGGCAAAGCATACGTCCTAGGAGGAGGTGACGCAAACCGGGTTTTCCAACACTATCGCGGGTACGTTCCTTCTCAACGATCATCATGCTTATATGTTATTTGATTCGGGTACCGATAAAAGTTTCATATCAAATACTTTTAGTGCATTGCTAGATATCATTCCCTCTACCTTAGACGTTAGCTACGCTATCGAGCTAGCTGACGGAAGAACTTCAGAAACCAACATTGTGCTTAGAGGCTGTACATTAGGATTGTTAGGACATCCATTTAATATCGACCCGATGCCCATAGATTTGGGTAGTTTCGACGTTATCATCGAAGGTTGTTAGGCACAGAATCATCAGTGATTGTCTATGACAAGAAATTGTGCGTAATTCCTACTAAATGAAATTCTTATTCATTCAAGGAGACAAAATTGACAAGGAGAAGAAAATATAACCCGTTTTGAGCATTATATCATGTGAAAAGGCCCAGAAGTATATGGAGAAAGGTTGTCAACTATTTCTGGCGCAGGTTACGGTGAAAGAAAACAAAGCAAATCGAAGGAGAAGCGACTCGAAGACGTGCCGATGACGGGACTTTCCGAATTCCTTTCATGAAGACTTACCTGGATTACCATCGATACAAAAAGTTGAATTCCAAATCGACTTAGTCCCAATTGCTGCCCTTGTAGCTCGAGCCCCGTATAGATTAACACGGTCGGAAATGGAATAATTGTCTACTCAACTACAAGAACTTTCTAGCAAAGGATTTATAAGACTAAGTTCCTCACCCTAGGGAGCTCCGATTTTGTTTGTCAAAAAGAAAGACGGCTCTTTTGGATGGTAGTTCGACACCATGAACTTAAAAATCTTTTTTTTAATTTTTTTTTTTTTTGTTTTTTTGATTTATTTTTTTTTAAAGATTCTTTTTTTTTTTTATTGTAAAGAATCGATACCCACTTCCAAGAATCGACAACTTGTTTGATCAGTTGCAAGGATCAAGTGTGTACTCGAAGATCGACTTGAGGTCTGGTAAGCACAACTCAGAGTCGTGGACGAGGATTTCCAAGACGGCTTTAGTACTCTACTATGTCCTATTATTTTCAAGTGATGCCTTTCGGTTTAGACTAACTGCCGACAGTGTTCCATGGACCTTGATGAACGGTATTCAGTTCCATAAACCTTAGAAAATTTAGAAACGTGTTCATTCGATTATATACTTGATCTAGCACGCAGACCAATGAAGAACATGATGCAATCTTAGCTAATATTTGGAGATGTCTTAAGAAAAGCATTATTACGCCCAAGTTCCTCGAATTCGACATTGGCTGTGAGTACAATTTTTTGGACACGTGATTGATAGGGAAGGCATTCACGTTGATCCTGAAAAGATTAAGTCAATCAAGGATTGGGAATCATCCAAGACTCTAATAGAAATTCACCAATTTCTAGGTCTTGCGGTTTTTACCGATGATTTATCGAAGGTTTCTCCAAGATTGCCAAGCCTATGACGAAGCTGATTCAGAAAAAGTGTAAAATTCAATTGGTGTGTAAAAAGGAGGAAACTGCTTTCCAGACATTGAAGCAAAGTTGTGTATGTACAGATTTTGGCATTGCCCCGAGGAAAGTGAAAACTTCTGAGTATATTGTAATTCATCTCACAAGGGTTAGGCGTAGTGTTTGAGCATAAGAGAAATCAAACGATATGCCATCCCGCCAACTCAAAATCTAGAGAAGAACTACACGCACATGATAATGAATTGGGAGCTGTGGTGTTCGCTCTCAAGATTTGGAGACATTACCTTTTCGCATGAAGTGCGTTAGTGTTCAACTGATCATAAGAGTTTGCAACATATTCTAGATCAGAAAGAGTTGAACATGAGACAACGTAGATGGTTAGAGTTGTTAAGTAACTACGACTGTGAGTTATGTTATCACCCAGGAAAGGCGGATGTGGTGGCTGATGCATTGAGCTGAAAGAGTAGACCTAAGCCACTATGATTTCGAGCCTTGGTTATGTCAATTGGTTTAAACCTCCATGTGCAAATCTTAAATGCTCGGGTTGAGGTAAAATGGAAGAGAATTACAGAATAGAAGATTTATGTGGCAGGATTAAGAAACTAGAGCCACGTGCCAACGAAACGTTGTGTTAGAAGAATAGAATTGGGAACACCATGTTTTGTTTGACAGTAGAGCTTTGATATGCACAGGCGCATAAGTCAAAGTATTCGTATCCACCTTGGATCGGACAATATTGTACCAAGATTTGGAAGTAAGCTATACTGTTAGCCCAACATGAAAGCAAGAAATTGCCACGTAGTCAAGTAAAATGCATGACTTGTACAAAGGTTAAAGCAGAATACCAAAAACCATCCGGTTTGTTGGTTCAACCCATAATCCCAATATGGAAATAGGAGAACATTACTATGGATTTCGTTACTAAGTTTCCTAAGACAACGTCTGGTCAAGATACAATTTGGGTAATTATAGACCAACTCACAAAGTCTGCACATTTCTTACCAATGAAGGAAATCGACACAATAGAGAAGTTGATGAGACAATACTTGAAGGAAGTAGTCTCGAGACATGGAGTGCCAGTTTTGATTATTTCTGATCGAGACAGTAAGTTTACGTCTTATTTCTGGAAATCGTTGAACGAAGCCCTAGGTACTCAATTGTATATGAGTATGGCTTATCACCCACAAACAAATGGTCAAAGTGAGAGGACCATCTAAACGTTAGAAGACATGCTACGAGCGTGTGTGATGGACTTCGAAAAAGGATGGGACAGACATCTACCATTAATAGAGTTCTCTTACAACAACACTGATCATATGAGTAATAAAGCTGCACCATTTTGAGGCGTATGTTATGGTCGCAAGTGTCCGATTCACCCTATCTTGTATAAGCTGAGGTTTTGGAGACGCCTCAACGTCCATTGGCCCAAAAATTGTTCTTGAAAACAGAGGAAGATCATCCAAAGTCACGATCGTCTACAAGCTTCATGTGATCGACAAAAGGAGCCTACGCTGATAAGAGATGTAACCATTGGAGTTTCAAGTTAGGGATAATGTTTATGTTTTGAATAGTATTGCCCTGTAAAGGATGATACTTTCGAAAAACGGAAAGCTGAACCCATGTTATATTGGGGACCTTTAAAAGATTCTCGTCAAATGATGTGAACGTTTTCATATCGACTTGAGAGTACACGATAACTAAGTCGTGTTCATAGACACTTTTCACGCCTCAAACCTTAAGAAGTGCTTATCCGATGAACCGCTCGCTATTCTGTTGGACGAAGTCCACATCGACGAAAAGCTCAATTTTATTAAAGAACCTGTTGAAATCATGGACCGCGAAGTTAAACATTTGAAGCAAAGTCTCATTTCAATCGTGAAGGTCCATTCGAATTCAAAGAGAGGTCCCGAGTATACTTGGGAGTGCGAAGACCAGATGCAGAAAAAGTACCCTCATCTTTTCGCTAACCCTGAACCCGCATCTCAAGCTACATCCTGAGCTTTGAGGGCAAAGCTCTTTTAACGAGGAAAGGATGTCACACCCCGTGAGTTTAGTTCAATATTTTTAAACTCTTCCGATCGTTACGTTTGAATCTAACAGTTTAACCAGAATAATAAACCGCGTAAATCTGAAAAACGTCATCGGGCGCGTTCCAGCATCGGTTATTAATAAAATTTAGCCTTATATAGAATATTATAACTTATTGTAGTGTTTCGTGATTTTTAATCCCTTTCGATATTTAAATTTATTGGTTTTATCATTTTATTAAATTGCGTTTTTCGCATTTTTGACCAAACGGAACCCCAAAACTCGAAACTTTTCGTGTAAACTCAATTATTGATAATCTTATACCTAATCCAACAATTTCCGTGATCATGCTCATGTTCAGCACCTCTACCCACCAAAATTTTTTGCCTAATGGACCAAGCTTGACTTGAAATTAAATCATTTATGTGCTTCATTAAAACAAAAATTTGAAACTACCATGCATGAGAAGAAAAATACAACTGTGTTGGCTTAGTGACTTGCAGCATGCCTATTATAACAAAATACCTTGACTATAATTGGTGAGCCAAGACCAGACCATTGCAAAACTTGGAGCCAAGTTGGCTTGAAATTCCCCCCCCCTCCTTGTGGCTAGTTTCGACCGAACCTAAGACCACACACACTCTTGGTGTGTGTTGGTCACATGTGTGCATCTATGATACCACCAAACCCTAATTGAGCCTATAAATACCACCCTAACTCACACCTATGGTTATACACTTATCATGTTCAAAAGCCTCAAGAATTTACACATCTCTCTTATCTCATCTTCTTTTGCTCACGTCACAACACACCCAACTAGGTTTTCATTTCTTGATCCTACCACAATTCAAGTAACCAAGATCATTTCCAAGAGTATTCTAAGGTAGAATCCAAGTGTAAGTTTCATTGATTTTTAATGGATTTCTCAAGATATGCAAGAGTTAGGTTTTTGCATAATAACTTGGGTTTTTCAAGATTCTACTAATTTTCTTTCAAGTCCACTTGTTTTCCCATCTTTGTCATCATTTTTTGTAAGCAAACCCTAACTACTTTTTGTGATTTACTTATATTTTTGTTTATATGTTCAAGATCCATACATCCATATGTTGTATTTTAAATTTTGAAAGATTTTAAAGACAAGATTTCATGAATAATGATACTACTTTAGATATGATGAGATTAGGATAGATTAAGAGTGGTTTTGATGGTTAGTTTTGGCAAAAAGAATGTTATTTTGTACTAGACACAATGTCGGGTACTTATGGTGGGAGTCTATGGTTAAGTTTATGGTCCATTTAAAAATGTTTTCAATAGTTATAAACGTAGTTTTTGAAGAGCTTGTTTTGAATAGATAGTTCTTCACATATCGCACTTTAAAATCAAACTTAAAACAGCCAAGTTATAGCCAAATAAAACTTGAAATATTTTTCGGCAAAACCCAATGAATAGTGTAACGATGTGAATAGTAAAAAGGGTATTCGGACACTTTCGGACATTTTTAGACTTTCTAAACTCTAGCGAAACCATATATGACACCATACATATAGAATACATCATTTTGAAGACGACATTAACATATTTTAGGAAAAGCATAAAATTCTATAAATATTAAGCATGGTAAAACATAGCGGATCGGACTTGGAAGGTTAAGCGAATTAAGTTAGTTAGGCGTATAATGGAAAAAAAAAATATGAAAACTTTAACAAATAAGGGGACGATATTAAGTCATGAAACATAAAAACTTTCCTAAATTATAAACTTTCAAAAAGTAGTAATTTTTGTGAATAAACTCCAAGACTTGATGAGAAAACATCTATAATTTTAATTTAGTCATAACTTTAATTAAACAAACTAAAGAACAAATTACATATGTATGTCTTTCCTCTTGAAAATCGTGTCCGTACAAGTTTCGGTTATCTCATTCGTTTTCCTAAGACGCTTCAATTATTAAGGTCAGCGTGTACGAACCTTTCGGCTTAATTTCCTTCCTCGTTTGATTATTGATTTACCACTTGCTTAATGTGAAGTTCATATCCCCACGTTTTAACCTAATTTTCCAAATGCTATATACTTTGGGGTGAGAAACATTGTTTGCTATTTAAAATTGACACAAGGTACTTAACGTGAGTTTTTAACAAGTTTATGATTTGCCTAAGTTTTGCTACAAAAACCAGTATGCCTGAACTAACATGAACCGTTAGTCACCAATACCAATTGGATTGGTTTAAGTGAGCATGAAAGCGTAATAGATCAATTAGGACTAATTACCCTATCTGCTTTGTTCCACTTAACAGAAGAACAAAACGGATATATAAGTCCATGTCGATGTGCGTTGTGATGGTCTTTGGTTTGGGACACCAGTTAAAGGCAAGAATACTATGTGGCATGATATGATATGCCATGTTTTATTAGCATCGGTGTCATGATCTTAGCGTAACAGTAAATATTTTTTATGTGATTTTGTATCTGTTATAGTAGTCACATGCGTTTTGAAATCTTGTGGTACATTCTTGTACGAATTTAAACCTATGAATTCAACAACATTATGTTGACTTTTTAAACATGTTTTCTTAGGTGCTTAGCTTGGCTTGATTCTTGATGCTATATGGAGTCTATTGCTATGTTCCTTTGCCAATTTCAATGACTATCTAATTATATAACTCGTCGTCATTGGCAAACTTTTGTTATGCTTTCGCTACATTTAAACTCCTTTAAGACTGGGTTGTAAAACTTAAATTTATTTACTTTATGCAACGAGTACAACAATTTTCAACGTCCATGATTAGTGTGTCATGTCTTTATTGCTTTGTGTTCGGATTGTTATGACGTCACGCCTCGGATACGTATTCCGTCCAGGCCCCGTCTGGGGGTGTGACAGATAAGTCTAAGGTAGAGTGTTACAACTGCCATAAAAGGGGACACTTTGCAAGGGAGTCTCAGGGCCTCCCTAGGAACAAAAAACTATAATATGGATAACACAAGAAAGGTTGTGCCAGTGGAGACAACTACTACTAATGCCTTTTGATTTCTTTGAGATGGTTCAGGGTTATGATTAGAGTGATCAATCAGAAGAAGGTCCAACTATCTTTGCACTCATGGCTTACTCTTCTACAAGTTCTAACTCTGAGGTATCTACTGATTCAAACTATTCATCATCTTGTTTAGAAAATGTTAAAATTCTTAAAGAACAAAATGAACAACTGTTAAAAGACTTAAAGATATCTAAGTTAAAGCTATTACTTATAAAACAGGTTTAGAGTCTG
Organism: Tanacetum coccineum; assembly: GCA_026074375.1. Lineage (NCBI taxonomy): Eukaryota > Viridiplantae > Streptophyta > Magnoliopsida > Asterales > Asteraceae > Tanacetum > Tanacetum coccineum. Next base: position 39,459 of record BQNB010009180.1, read on the forward strand.
TAGAAGCAAGACTTCTAGTTTTTATAAGAAAAAAGATTTTTTTAAGAATTAATAAATGAAATTACTAAAATTCGGAGAAACATTTAAGAGAAGTGAAGCCACATATCATAGGAGTAAGACTGATCAGGCTCAAAAACAGAAAGATGAAATTCATCTAACAGTAGAAAATTTTAAGAATTCATCTAATAGCTTAAGCAAACTAATAGACTGTTAGATAGTTGATAAATGCAAAACAGGTTTAGGGTATAATGCTGTTCCACCTCCCTATACAGGAAACTTTATGCCTACAAAACATGATTTGTCATTCTCTGGGCTAGAAGAGTTTATGAATGAGCCTATAGTTAGTGACCCTACAGCTAAGAAGCTTGTAGTTGAGACTAGTGAAGCTAAGACTAGTGCAAACAAGCCTAAGGCAGTTAGGAAGAATAATGGTGCTCCAATTATTAAGGATTGGGTGTCTGATAGTGAGGAAGAAGACTTTTTGTCCCCCCACATGCTAATATAGAAAAGAAAACTATTAACTATTTTTTGCCTAAAATAAAGTTTGTTAAATCTAAAGAGCAAGTAAAAACTCCTAGGAAAACAACTGTTAAACAAGGTAATCAAAACATGCTGAACACACAGTCCTAGAGGAAACCAAAGAAACTGTAATAATATGATGTCTCAAAAAGTGCGAAGTAATTTTGAGATGATTAACAAAGCTTGCTATGTGTGTGGAAGTTTTGATCACTTGCAGTATGATTGTAATAACCATCAGAGATATTTTAATAATAAAAAGATGGTAAAACCAATGTGGAACTATACTCAAAGGGTGAATCACCAGAATTTTTCTAGAATGACTCACCCTAGTCCTAAAAGGAACATGGTTCCAAAGCATTTTTTTTGTTTTTTAGATTAATAAGTCCTGCCTAATATCACTTACTACTGCTAGACCAGTTAATATTGCTCAACCTAGAACAACAGTGAATAGTGCAAGACCAATGACAATTGTTTTTAATAAAGCACATTTAACTGTTAGAAGGCCCATTAACAAGAATACAACATTTAAAAACAGTAATTTTAATCAGAAGGTTAATATTGTTAAGAATAAAAATGTTAATGCTGCGAGGCCAAAAGCAATAGTTAATACTGCTAGGCTAAAAGAAATAGTTAATGCTGTTCAGGGAAACCAGGTTAATTCTTAGATGGTACATCAATACAGATCAACATGTTAGTAGAAAAGAAGTATCCACTGAAGAAGGAAATCTTGGAGAAGATGATCAACTTGAAGATTGAAGCAGAAGAAGAAAGTACTATGGCACATGAGCTTATAAAGTTTATCAAATCTCAGATTGCAGAACAGAGTTAGTTATGAAGAATTTTTAAAAGCTAACAGGAAAGGAAGCTAAAGTGTTTGAAAGAATCCTCTCAAAATCAAAGAGCTTTAATTCAAGAAACTTAAGATTTGAAGGTAAATCATAAGTTTAGGGGAGGATTGTTGGGAATTAAAGAGCTTCTACAAGATAATGCTGCTGAAGGACTTAATACTGCTAGTAGTAATAGTTAGTACTGCTAGTTATAGTTAGTACTGTTAGTACAATGTTAGTACTGTCAGTATATAGTTAGTACTGTTAGTTAGTATATTAGTGCTGCTTATGAGATATGTATGAGATAAATTAGGAATAGATATGCATGATCTCTGCATAATCTCCTAACGCGTTTTGTAAGCCTATTAGGGTTTTCCTTAGTGTATAAAAGGAACCCTACGGCATAGTTAGACATATCTCTTTTTCATATACTTTCATAGTCGTCCAATTCATATAATAGTTAGAGTCTTTCATTGTAAGGCAAAACATATAGTTGTTTTGTGGTTTGTTCAATATATTGAAAGCTTTGTGAAAGTTCTGTGTTCATTGTTTGATTGTTTCTTCTGAGTATATAAAGATTAATTCCGCATAGTCTTTATATATACACCACAAGGTTTCTAATCTAGTTGTTTAGATTTATCTAAGCTAATAAAAGATCCATTCAATTGGAACCAACAAAAAGCTTAATGAAAAAGATGTATTGCTAGTTGTCACAGATGATTACAGTAGGTTTAGTTGGGTTTTCTTTCTAGCTACTAAGGATGAGACTAGTGGCATTCTTAAGTCCTTTATAACTAGAGTAGAAAATCTAATAGATCAAATGGTTAAGGTAATTAGGTGTGACAATATAACTGAGTTCAAGAATAAGGAGATGAATCAGTTTTGTAAGAGAAAAGGTATTAAGAGAGAATTTAGTGTAGCTAGAACTCCTCAACAAAATGGAGTAGCTGAGAGGAAAAATAGAACACTAATTGAGGCTGCTAGGACAATGCTAGCTGATTCTAAGCTACCTACTACTTTTTGGGCTGAAGCAGTTAATACTGCTTGTTATGTGCAAAATAGGGTATTAGTAACTAAGCCTCATAACAAGACCCCTTATGAACTTTTTCTGGGTAGAAAACCAGCTTTAGGCTTTATGAGACCATTTGGGTGTCATGTTATAATTCTCAATACCATAGATCACTTAGGCAAGTTTGATGGTAAGGCTGATGAAGGATTCTTTGTTGGGTACTCAATCAATAGTAAAGCATTTAGAGTATTCAACAGTAGAACTAGGATAGTTGAAGAGAACCTGCATGTCCAGTTTAGTGAGAATACACCTAATATTGCAGGAAGTGGACCAAATTGGCTTTTTGATATTGATGCACTAACAAAGTCAATGAATTATAAGCCAGTTGTTGCAGGAAATCAGTCTAATGGTAATGCAGGTACAAAAGCATGTGATGATGCAGGTAAAGCTAGAATGGAGACAGTACCTGGCAAAGATTACATTCTGCTACCATTGTGGACTGCTGATCCACCATTCTCTTAAAGTTCAAAGAGTTCTCCTGATGCTGGATTCAAACCTTCAGGAGATAATGAAAAGAAGGTTACTGAAGAACCAGGAAAAGAAGGTGGTAATTCAAGTAATGATCAAGAGAAAGAGGATAATGTTAACAGCACTAACAATGTTAATGCTGCTAGCATAAATGAAGTTAATGTTGTTGGTGCAAAAACAAGCATTGAACTTCCAGATGATCCAAATATGCCTGAATTGGAAGATATTGTTTATTCAGATGATGATGAAGATGTTGGTGCAGAGGCTGACATGAACAATTTGAAATTAATTGATGGCCTGTCAGTCTATTCCAACTACAAGGGAATACACAAATTAATTCATCCAGTTGAACAAATATTAGGACTTTTGAATTCTAGCACCTCAAACATGAAGTATGGATAAAGAATTTGGAAGAACATGGTTTGTTTAGTTCAGTTCAGCAAAGAACAAGCCATAAAGACTTTCAAAATTGCTTGTTTGCTTGCTTTTTATCACAAGAAGAACCCAAAAAGGTAATTCATGCATTGAAGGATCCAAGCTAGATAGAAGCTATGCAGGTTGAGCTTCTACAATTCAAATTACAAAAGGTTTGGACCCTGGTGGATTTACCAAATAGCAAAAGGGCCATAGGCACTAAATGAGTTTACAAGAACAAGAAGGATGAAAGAGGCATTGTGATAAAGAACAAAGCAAGATTGGTTGCTCAAGGGTACACACAAGAAGAAGGGATAAATTATGATGAAGTCTTTGCCCCTGTTGCCAGAATTGAAGCAATTAGGCTTTTCATAGCCTATGCCTCATTTAAAGACTTTGTGGTGTACCAGATGGATGTCAAGAGTGCTTTTCTTTATGGTAAGATTGAAGAGGAAGTCTATGTTTGTCAACCACTAGGATTTGAAGATCCAGACTTCCCTGACAGAGTATACAAAGTAGAAAAGGCACTTTTTGAAACTTACATCAAGCTCCTAGAGCTTGTATGAAAACCTTGTAACTTATTTGTTGGAATGAGGTTTCAGAGAAGAAAGATAGGACAAGACTTTGTTTACATCAAAATGGATCAAAAGTGATACTTCTGTTTAGATTAAAGTATTTGTAGATGATATCCTTTTTGGCTCTAAAAAGAAGTCATTATGCACTGAATTTGAGAAGATGATGCATAAGAAGTTTCAGATGAGTTCTATGGGGTAAACTCACATTCTTTTTAGGACTGCAAGTAAAGCAGAAGAAAGATGGGATTTTTATCAGTCAAGACAAGTATGTGACTGAGATTTTGAAGAAATTTGGTTTTACTGATGTGAAGACAACAAGCACACCTATGGAAACTCAAAAGCCTTTGTTGGATGAAGATGGTGAAGAAGTGGATGTTCATTTGTATAGGTCAATGATTGGTTCATTGATGTATCTTACATCTTCAAGACCTAATATTATGTTTGCAGTGTGTGCATGTGCTAGATATCAAGTCAATCCAAAAGTGTCACATCTTTATGCTGTGAAAAGGATTTTTAGGTACTTAAAAGGTTAACCTAAATTAGGCCTTTGGTATCTAAAAGATTCACCTTTTGATTTGGTAGCATACACTGATAGTGATTATGCGGATGCAAGCTTAGGATAGGAAGTTACATTAGGAGGTTGTCAATTTCTTAGGTGTAGATTGATTTCATGGCAGTGCAAGAAGCAGACTGTAGTTGCTAACTCCACATTAGAGGCTGAATATGTAGCTGCTTCAAGTTACTGTAGTCAAGTGCTTTAGATTCAAAATAAATTGCTTGATTATGGGTATAACTTTATGCATACAAAGATCTATATTGATATGAGTGTTACTATATGCCATAGTTAAGAAACCTATGCTTTCATTAAAAAACAAATGCACATTGATTAGACATACTTTAATCAAAGATGCCAATGAAAAGAAGCTAATTCAAATGATCAAGATTCATACTGACAAGAATGTTGCAGATTTGCTTACAAAAGCATTTGATGTAAGTAGATTTTAATATTTGATTGCTAGTATTAGAATGCTCAATCTTTAAAGTCTTAACTATGAAAATGGTAAGGTAAACAGATTTGAGAGAGTTGGTGAGAATAAAATAGAAAGAGAGATGTGTGATAAAAACAGACAGAGTGATTTAGTGAGATAAAGAATTAAGAGGAATTTATGTGTTTAATAGAAAGAGGAGCTCTGTGAAATAATAAACAGATAGAGTGTTTGGTGAGATAAAAGCAATTGAGTGAAGTGGTGAGTTATTAACAGAAAGAGAATTGTTTAAAAACAGAAAGAGAGAATTGTGAGTAAAAAGAATTTAGAGAAATCAAAAACAGACAGAGAGATTTTGTGAGCTAATTTGTTAATTTGATGATGGAAAAGCTAATTAGAATGGAATTGGAGTTAATCCTGGTGATTCATGTTAATGATGCTAGGAATAAAACTTACTGCCGTCTGGAAAAGTTAATGTTGCATGCATATACGACTGAGACTAGAGGAAAAAAGTTAATGCTGCTAGGCATAAACTTACTGCTGCTGGGGAAAGTTAATGCTGCTAGGCATAAACTTACTACTGCTGTTGAAAGTTAACGTTGCTAGGTATAACTTACAACTGCTGGTGAACGTTAATGTTGTTGAGGGTAGTTTCATAAATACTTTGATTAAGGGTTTCATTCACTCATTTAATCGATTTCATTCAATTATATACTCTATAATCATAAACCCTAACTCAATTTCATCATTCATTATCAAAACCCAACACAATGACGACCTACAGTTTGCTGATACTCATAATTTAGTCGCATATTTGGCTAAACCCACTGAATGTGAAGGATTTGAGCTTATAGTGGATTTCTTAATGCACACACTATCAAGTATGCACTAACGGTTAATCCTACGATCTATACTTCATGTATTGAATAATTTTGGGCTACTGTCAAGGTAAAAACGGTTAATAGGGAACAACAGTTAAAAGCCTTAGTGGATGGGGGGGGGGGATAGTTATTACTGAAGCATCTGTTAGACGTTATCTTCAATTGCATGATGAGGAAGGAACGAATTGCTTGCCTAATGCTACCATTTTTGAAGAACTTACAAGGATGAGGTATGAAAAAATTCTATAAGGCATTCTTTTATCCATAATGGAAATTCTTATGCATTACCTTTTTGCATGCTAAGTGCTAAGACTACTGCATAGAATGAATTTAGTAGCACTATGGCTTCTGCAATTATCTGTTTAGCTACAAACCAAAAGTTCAATTTTTTAAAGAATATTTTTGAAAGTATGGTGAAGAACCTGGAGAATGTGTCTGGCAAATTCTTAATGTATCCATGATTTGTGCAAGTGTGTTTGAATAAGCAAATGGAAAGGGTGTCAAGTAACAGAGGATTATGTTACACCCTCACACTAAGAAGATCCTTTGGAATATGTAATAGAGGGTAGGAAAAGGCTTTCCTGGAAGGAACACACTTATTTCCAACTTGGTGGTGCTCAATTCAAAGAAGAAATGGGTGAAGGTTTAACTATGCCAATTGATCCCCATCACACACCCATCATTACTCAACCATCATCATCTCAACACCAAAAGAAACAAAAATCTAGGAGGCCTAAGAAGAAGGACACTGAGGTACCTCAGCCTAGTGGTCCTACAAATGTAGCTGATGAGGATAGTATGACACTTAAGGAATTGATGGATTTTTACCAAATTTGACATCAAAGGGTGGCTTGACGGTGAAACACGACTGCTCAAGCTCAGGAGATTTCAAGTTTGAAACTAAGAGTCAAGAAGTTAGAGAAGAAAGGAGGGTCAAGAACTCATAAGCTTAAAAGATTGTACAAGGTTGGTAGATCTGCGAGAATAGTTTCCTCTGACGAAGTAAGTTTGGGTGATTAGGAGGATGCATCTAAATAATGGAGGAAAATTGATGACATTGATAAAGATGCAGAGATTACATTGGTTGATGAAACTCGGGTGAGGCATGATGATATAATGTTTGATGTGAGTGATCTTGCTCGTGAAGAAGTATTTATTGCAGAATAAGGAGTTCCTGATAGTAAAAAAGATGATGCTGCTCAAGTTAATACTGCTGCTACAACAGTTAGTACTGCCAATACAATTCCAGTTAGTGCTGCTACAATAACTGAAGATGAATAACTTTGGCTCAAGCACTGGCAGAATTAAAAAGTATAAAACCTAAGGTTACTACTGCTACAACAGTAACTACTAAAGGAATTCTCGTCAAAGAGCCAGTGAATCAAATAACAACAACTACAACAAATTAATAATTACCTTCAAAAGACAAGGGTAAAGGTATAATGGTTGAAGAACCTTTGAAGATGAAGAAGAAAGATCAAATCAGCTTTGATGAACAAGAAGCTATAAGATTACAAGCTGAATTTGATGAGGAAGTGAGGCTTGCAAGGGAAAAGGATAAAGCCAATGTAGCCTTGATTGAAGAATGGAATGATATTCAAGCAAATATTAATGCTGATTATCAATTGGCTCAAAGATTGCAAGCAAGAGAACAAGAAGAGTTGACCATTGAAGAAAAGGGGATGTTTCAACAACTCTTAGAGAAAAGAAGATAACACTTTGCTGCAAAAGGAGCAAAAGAAAAGAGGAACATACCACCAACAAAAGCTCAACAAAGAAGTATCATGTGTACTTATTTGAAAAACATAGAAGGATGGAAGCTCAAAGATTTGAAGAACTAAAGCTTTGATTCTATTTAGAATTTATTTGATAAAGCTATGAAAAGGGTAAACACATTTGTAGATATGGATACAAAGTTGGTGAAAGAAAAGATTCAAAGAATTAGCTGAGCCAGAAAATGGCACAAGAGAGAAGTTCAAAGAGAGCAAGAGATGAGCTAGAACAAGAGTCTACCAAGAAGCAAAAGGTGGATGAGGATAAAGAAACAACTGAGCTTCAAAGCTTAATGAAAATTGTTCTTGATGAAGAGGAAGTAGCAATTGATGCTATTCCTTTATTTAACTTTTGCCCTTTTTGTGTTCTGAAAATTTCATTAATAGTCCTTTGACTATTTGACTTTTGTCAGTTTATTTAGATTTTGTACCGTGTTGACGGTGGTGATTTTATGAGATATGAGGTTTATTTTACTTAATAATCCCTTTTGGAAGGCATTATTGTGTTATTCGTATTCCGGGTGGTTCGACCCGTAAATTTTGAGAAATGTCAAAAAACGAGTCTGACACGCCCGTTAATGTCCAAATGAGTTTTGAATGGTGTAAAGTGAAAAATATTTCGTGTAAATACTCTAGGTTAATGAAAAAGTATTTTAAAGTGAATAAAAATGCTAATTAACTTTAGGGTAAATTTTACGGTTGAGTTTTACGAGTATTTAAGTGATCCTGACACGAAAAGAAAGACCCGACACCCATTGGATACCTTGACCGGTTACAAGTAAGGGAGGGGAGACAAGATGGCTTAATTTTAGCTAACTTGTCTAAGGATGTACATAAGATACCATTTTCTTCCCAAAATCCTTATCATTTTATTATCAAAAAACACACACACCTAAGAGAGAGAGAGAGTGTGTGTGTGTGTGTTCGTCCGACCTCACCAACAATAAACCACCATAAAAATTCCAACTTTTATTGAGAATGTGATATTTCGGGTTGATACGAATGTTTGGGTGTTCATTTAAACAACGTTTGGGTTGTCCGATTCGTGTCGAAATATACATTTTTGAAAATTTTCTTGTAAGTTTTCAAATTTAAATTTCATTTGTCCTTTTGGATTTATTTTGATACATAAGATGTTTGTTGTACTAGTTAGATCGTTGTGAAAATTAATTTGAAGCGAATTGATAAAAAAGGTGGTGTTTGGTTCGTGTATGGTAAAAAGAAAAAGAGGGTTTTTGTAGTTTTGATGTTGTGGTCGTGATGGTTGAATAATATATGATGCTAGAATGCATATTTTTGATAGTAGCATATATGACTTATTCGGGCTTTTTTAAGCTATTTCTTGGCTTATTTAGGCTTATATATCACGTGTAGATTTCCAAAATCACTAGAAAATTGATTTTGATTATTTTTGTATTATGACGTATGTTGTGGACTATTTTTTAGGCTTATGGTAGTAACCAAATGCAATACGTAGCTCTATAGCTTATTTTCAAGCTTAATATACGTATTTTGGAGTTTATGGACTCACAGCCCAATAAGTCTATTTGAGCTGCGGCTTAATGGGAGGGCTTATTGTGGTCCGGATTATTTCTACATATAAGTATATACTTATATATGTAAATGGACCTTGGTTTTGGACTTGTATTATATTTTACTTATAAAAGCCCTAATTAGGACCTTGTTGGCCTTTAAAGCCAAATAACACGGTATTTAGTAGTTATGAGGAATTTTGACATCACTTTTGATAGTAGAAAATATATTTATCGAAGTGATAATAATTGATTTTTTGGGAAAAAATGCTGGTAAGCGTTAAGATTGAGATTTTTAGAATTTTTGTCGATAAGTGTCGAATTTGGGAAAAAGTATTGAATAAAATGGGTTTGAAACCTTGGAAAACGTTGTATAAATGTACGGGTCATGTCGAAATTTCCTAAAACATTTATACTTAGAAATGTTCTTAAAAACATAATTTTTGATCTTAAATAATAAAATAATATTTAATTATTTTATTTATTTAATAAATTCACTAAAAGACGAAAAATATGATTTTTCTAGAAACTTTTCTAATGTGTTTATTATGAGTAAACGTTTTATTTTCAACCGTATAATGATTATTTTGAAGTGACTAAGGTGTACCGAATGGACTTGTCGAGATATATTTATAATTAATAATTATAAGTATTTATTAATTATATTACTTATCTATTTACGCTAAATAGTATAAGTATGTATTATCGGGGAATGAGATTCATATGATTGTGAAGATAAGTTGTCAACCATCACACCACTAAATTGTTTTGAGTAATTGTACAACGCGTCTAAAGTATATGCATCAAACGTGAAGATTGTTTTGGAATTGGATGATTAAATTGGGACATTAACTGGACTAGGTCGTGTGCGGGCGTTGTTGCGTTTGCTTGTGTGATTGAGATTGGGTTGCTAAAGACTTGCTTGACGTGAGTTCTTGTAGCCACTTTTTACTGGTTTTTCCGTTGGGGGAAAATAATACTCAAATGTGTTTTGAAATATTTTGAATTGATCTGTGCGAAATGTGGTTTTGTTTTTTGGACAAGTTATGTGCTTGTGACTGCTATGTGAATATTATGTGTTGATTTACTTGCATGTACTGTGTTTGGCATGACAAGGTTCTATGTGGTACTTGCATGTGTTGTGTTTGGCATGCAAGGTTCTGTGTGGTACTTACACGTGATGTGTTTAGCATGCAAGGTTCTGTGTGTTTCGCCCTAATATAGTGCTCTAGTTGGTAGGCACTTTAGGTGCGTTAGTGATTTGGGAGTTACGACTCCGGGTTTATTATTAGATGTGAGATATGACTAGCGGGGATGCTATGTCTTGGATTGTTAGCATATATTCACTGTTATATAGCACTATTGTCCACTGTTGAAGTATTGGCACAACTTTTGGGTTAAAGGTCAAACCTACGAGCTCACCAATATTATTGTTGACGTTTTCAAGTATCTTTCGGTGAGTGTAAAGAAGGTAGTTTTGGTGATTGTGATAGCACACTTAGAAGTGTCCCATGAGGATTTTCGTTTGAAGTCTTATTTGCTTGTTGGTTGAATCTGGTTTTTAGATGTTTTGGAGTAAGTTTGGATTATGGTCCCCTGTATGGGCAGTTGAATAAGTGTAAGTGATTGTGGATTTTAGTAGCGATTTGGGAAATCACTTGAGTTTGTTCAAGGTTGATGGTCTTCATAGCACTTAGAGTTTGTGCAATGCAGTTTTCTCTATTATTGTATCTTGTGTTATGATTGATCATTATGTTGCATTCTTGAGTTTTTGCCATTGTCGGGGTGTAACAGATTGGTTATCAGAGCCAAGGTTATAGAGAACTAGGTGGATTGGCCTAGACTATAACCTAAGATCCGTCGTCTAGTTGCGTATAGGGTCTATGTGCGCGGTGTTCCACTTTTATGTGCCTTTTTGTGTTTGCGGTTTAGTGCCTTAGTTATGTCAGTCACTGAAATGGGTGGGCTCAATATTGAATATGAATGGGAAAGGATGTGAATATAAGTACGGTGACCAACGGAAGTTTTATTTTTTATTTTTTTTTAAATAATTAGCGTATCACAAACTCACTCATACTTAGTAATGTTGTTCACAAATCGATGTTGACACCGTAGGGTGGTGTTATGTGTATATCGGTATATATATAGTGAGATATTATATATATATATATATATATATATATATATATATATATATATATATATATAATATTATAGTATGTCTTCCAACTTTCTAACGTTGCCCATGTTCTTCTCATATAGATTATGCCGCAAGAATGTGGGTACCCGGAAGTTGCTGGCCGGCTGACTATCGATTCATTAGGAGGGGAACAGGTGAACAGGTTGGTAGTGGTGAAGGGGTAGTAGACCTAAGGGACAGGTTATTGATGAGCTTGTAATGAATTGAAGTCAAGGAAAATCACAGATATTAGAAGCTAGATGGGGGTAGTAGAGGAGTCAATTTAGAATGTAAAGGAAGCCAATGGGGGAGCACCTGACTTCTCGACGATTATTGCCTAACAATTGCAAAACCTCTTACCCGCCATGTTGGCTTATGTTAGTAACCGAGGAAATGTTAGAAATCAGAATTGTAATGTGGTTAATGAGAACGTTCATGAAAACATTGGGAATGTAATAGTGAATGGCAACCGGGTAGGTTGTTCATATAAGGAGTTCTTAGCTTGTAACCCTAAGGAATATAATGGTAAGGGAGGTGTTGTAGTTCTTACTCGTTAGATTGAGAAAATGGAGTCTGTGCACGATATGAGTGGTTGTAGTGTTGACCAAAAAGTGAAATACACTGCTGGTTCATTTGTGGGTAAGGCTTTAACGTGGTGGGACTCTCAAATCCGCACGCTAAGCCATGATGTTGCTATTAGTATGTTATAGAATGACTTTAAGTTTATGATGATACAAGAGTTTTGTCCTAGTCATGAGATGCAAAAGTTGGAATCTGAGTTGTGGAATCACGCCATGGTCGGGGCTGGACATGATGCGTATACTGATAGGTTTCATGAGTTGGCTAGGTTAGTTCCACATTTGGTGACTCCTGAGAGTAGGATGATTGAGAGGTATGTATATGGCCTTGCTCCACAGATTTGTGGGATGGTGGCAACAACGAAGCCAAAGACTATACAAAAGGCTGTGCAGATTTCTGGTGCACTAACCGATGAGGCTGTGAGAAATGGATCAATTAAGAAAGTTGAGAAAATAGGAAGTGTGGGGGAACCTAGCAAGGATAGGAGTGGAAGGGGTGACAATAAGAGGACTAGGATTGTGAATGCTTTTGCTACTACTATAAACCATGTAGGAAGAGAGAATATAGGTACTTGGCCCAAGTGTACCATCTGCAACTCCTTCCATGCACCCGGTGGGCTTTGTCGCACATGCTACAATTGTAACCGCCCGAGTCATTTGGAAAGGGATTATAGAAGTGTTCCAAGGAATGTGAACCATGTCAATGCTAGAAACCTAATTGTTAGGGCATGTTATGAGTATGGTAGTACATACCATGTCAGACCAGCTTTCCCTAGGTGGAATAAACCACAAGGACCGGGAGAAAATCATCCAAATCAAGTTGCCTGATTATAATGGGAGTCAGGGTCGTGGAAAGCAAGGGAATCAGGCTAGGGGTAGGGCATTCATGTTAGGAGCAAAGGAAGCTCGCCAGGATTCGAACATTGTGACGGGTACGTTTACTTTAAACAATCATTTTGCCACTACCTTATTTGACTCTGGTGCCGATTATAGTTTTGTTTCCACTACTTTCATACCTCTGTTAGGCTTAGAGCCCAGTGACTTAGGTTTCAGATATGAGATTGAGATAGCTAGCGGGCAACTAGTAGAGATTGATAAGGTTATTAAGGGTTTTAAACTAGAAATTTGTGGGGCCTGTCTTTGACATCGACTGATACCTTTTAGGACATGGGATTTTTGATGTTGATTTAGGTATAAAATTGTGTCCAAATACTAAAGCTAAAAATTATTTCGCCATGAGAGGTTGTGAGGATATCCACATCAAGTTGGCATGGTGTTAGAGTATTAGGAGAGAGACCGAAAGAGAAAGCAAGACTTTTGATGAGTGCTAAGGCTAATGAAAGGAAACAAGAAGAGATTGTTGTGGTTAGAGATTTTCCTGAGGTATTCCCGGATGACCTATCTGGATTACCGCCTATTCAAGAAATTGAGTTTTGAATTGAGTTAATCCCTGGAGCAACGCCGGTAGCAAAGTCTCCCTACTGTTTGGCACCTTCTGAATTAGAGGAGTTGTGACAACTCAAGGAACTCCAAGACAAAGGTTTCATTCGACTAAGTTCATCGCCTTGGGGAGCGCCGGTATTGTTTGTTAAGAAAAAGGATGGTTCTTTTAGGATGTGTATTAATTATAGAGAGTTAAACAAGTTGACTGTTAAGAATCGTTATCCACTTCCTAGAATTGATGATCTATTTGATCAACTGCAAGGGTTGTAGTTTTTCTCAAAGATAGATCTTAGGGCTGGATACCATCAGCTGTGAGTGCATGAGGATGACATTCTAAAGACTGCGTTTAGAACTTGTTATGGACATTTCGAGTTCACTGTAATGCCCTTTGGTCTGACTAATGCACCAGCAATGTTTATGGATTTTATGAATAGAGTTTGTAGGCTGTATCTTGAAAAGTTTGTGATAGTGTTTATAGACAATATCTTAATCTACTCTAAGACTCAAGAGGAGCATGTAGAACACTTCAGGTTAGTCTTGGAACTGCTCAAAAAGGAGAAACTATATGCTAAGTTTTCTAAGTGTGAATTCTGGCTAAGAGAAGTGAAGTTTCTTAGGCATGTGATAAGTGGTAATGGGATTCATGTAGACCCTAGTAAGATTGAAGCTGTTAAGAATTAGAAAGCCCCTAGAACTCTGACTCAGGTTCGTTTGTTCTTAGGATTGGCTGGGTATTACCGTAGGTTCATTGAGAACTTTTCTAAGATAGATAAGTCTCTTACTATCTTGACTTAGAAAAGTAATACTTTCGAGTGGGGTGAGGAACAGGAATTGGCATTTCAGACCTTAAAGGATAAGTTGTGTAACACGCCTGTTCTAGCTCTCCCTGATGGACCAGAAGACTTCGTAGTATATTGTGATGCGTTCAGGATAGGACTAGGCTGTGTGTTAATGCAAAGATGTTGGAAATAAGAAAAGTATCGGTCACTTCAAAGTTGTAATAGTTATTAGCCGTAGTTTGCTATATGATTAGTCTAGTAAGCTAGTCTAGTCCCAAGGCCATGGAAAGCCCGTTAAGGCCCATGATACCGGCCCATCCATAGAACTATATATACACCTCTCAATGCCTTGGAGAGGTGGCTTGTTGGTTTTTGTTATCTTTCACTTTTCATTATGCATTCAAGTTTTTTTTACTTTCTAGAATACAAAAAGCCTTACCTTCACTTACTCTCTCTATTGTTCTTGATTGTTTATCATAGTTTACTAGTTTTTCTTCAATTGGTTTTTTTTCTTGTTTTTTAAGCTTATATTACACACTAAAAGATCATCTACATAGGTAGCTTTGATCTAGTATCTTGGATATAGGTGTGTATGCTTAGATTCATAGAAAAATCTCTTAGTTTTGTGTCTTTTGTGTTCATTAGCTTTATAAAGGTCAAAATCTTGATTTTAAATTTTTTGGCTTAAAAACCTTAAAGTTGTCATTTTTCTTGTCCCTATAGGCTTAGTAACACTTTTGGTACAAAAAATTTCGGAAAACAATCGTCAAAAACGTGTCTTTTTGAGTTTTGAAAAAGTGGGTTTCGAGTTCGAACCGATCTAGTTTTTATTGTTCAAACCGATCTAGTTTTTTGTGTGTAAACCGAACTAGTTTTAGTGTGTAAACCGATCTAGAAGATTTCAGTTTGAACCGATCTAGTAACTTTTCAGTTGAAGCCGATCTAGTAATTTTTTTAGTTCAAACCGATCTAAAAATTTTAGTGTAAACCGATCTAGTAGATTTCAGTTTGAACCGATCTAGTTTACTCAGTTGAAACCGAACTAGTTTTCCACAATGAAGACCGATCTAGTTTACTCAGTTGGAACCGAACTAGTTGTTTTTCAGTGTGAACCGAACTAGCTATTTTTCATTGTGAACCGAACTAGTCAAGATCAATCAAAATCGAACCACTCAAATTTCAAAATTATACGGTTTATCTCTTTGACTTGTAAAATCCCGCGAAATATTAACTTGTCTTCCCGGTTTAGTCAAGAATTGTAAAATCCCGTGTAGTTTCAAGAATTCAAACACTTAAAAGACAACGTAATCAAACACAATTTCTTTCTACCACCGTTCGATCAAACAAGTAATCTTTTAACATACAAACTTTCTCAATGACGACTCTTGCTGACAAAGCAATTCTGTCGGGTGCTGACAATCGTCCACCCATGTTGGAAAAAGAGATGTATGATTCTTGGAAAAGCATAATGGAGCTATACACGTTAAATAGACAACATGGACGAATGATCCTTGAATCCGTTAAAAATGGTCCACTCATTTGGCCTTCAATTGAGGAAAATAGTGTGACAAGACCAAAGAAATATTCTGAGTTATCTGCTACGGAAGCAATTCAAGCTGATTGTGATATCAAGGCAACTAATATCATTCTACAAGGACTACCACCTGAGGTCTATGCATTGGTTATCAATCATAAAGTCGCCAAAGAAATTTGGGAAAGAATTTAATTTTTCATGCAAGGAACTTCATTGACGAAACTAGAAAGGGAGTGTAAGCTTTATGATGAATTCGATAAGTTTGCTTATAAGAAAGGGGAAACACTACGTGAGTTCTACTTGAGATTTTCACTACTCCTCAATGACATGAACATCTATAATATGAAACTGGAACAATTTTAAGTGAACACCAAATTTTTGAATACTCTTCGTCCTGAATGGAGCAAATTTGTGACAGATGTCAAACTAGTTCGGGATTTGCATACAACTAACATTGATCAGCTTCATGCTTATTTGGGACAACACGAATTTCATGCAAATGAGGTTCGTTTAATGCATGAACCCAACCCAGATCCGCTTGCTTTGGTTGCAACCCATTAGATGACCCAGTCCGCTTATCAAACTAATCAAAACTCTTACCAAAACACTCAATTTCAACAACAAGTTTCACCATATCAGTCTCCACAGTATGGATCACCTTATCAGTCTCAACAATACTCAACTCATCAATCATCAACACCTCTTTCAATCACTTATCCATCCAATGAGTATCAATCATCAATTCACCACAACGTTTATTCTCCATCATCATCTATCCCTCAATTGGAATATGCTCCCTCAGTTAACCAACAATCTGAATTTTCCCAACCAGACTCGGGTCTAATTGTTCCAGTGTTCTAGAAAGGTGATGATCCCATTGATGCCATCAATCACATGATGCGTTTCTTGACTGTTGTTGTCACTTCCTGCTATCCCACTACCAATAACCAGCTGAGGAATTCATCAAACCCTAGGCAACAAGCTACCATTAATAATAGAAGAGTAACCTTACAACCAATTCAGGGGAGACAAACTTCTTTAGCTGCGGGTACTTCAAGGACTTACACTTCAGGAGCAAGTGGAAGCAATTCTGGGAAATAAAGGACTGTTATTTGTTACAACTGTAAAGGGGAAGGCCACATGTCCAAACAGTGCACTAAACCAAAAAGGAAATAGGATGATTTATGATTTAAGGATAAAGTTTTGTTGGTTCAAGCACAAGCAAGTAGTCAAATTCTACATGAGGAGGAACTAGCATTTTTGGCAGATCCAGGAATTCCAGAAGGTCAAGCCACACAGACTGTCATTACTTACAACGCTGCTTATCAAGCTGATGATTTGGATGCATATGACTCTGATTGTGATGAACTCAACACCGCCAAAGTTGCTCTCATGGCGAATTTATCTCATTATGGTTCAGATGCTCTTTCTAGGGCACATAATCATGATAATGTGAATAATAATATGATTAATCAAGTTGTGCAAGCTATACCGTCTTCTGAACAGTCAAATGTTGTGAACCATTCAGAGACTGAAATAACCAGTGATAGCAATATCATTCCTTATTCTCAGTATATGATTGAATCATAACAACGAGCCGTTCAGAATTTTAACTCTTTTGCACAACAAGATGCACTTATATTATTTGTGAATGAACAACTGAAAACCCAAGTTTCTAATTGTACCAAGCTAAATCTGGACAATAAAAGTGTAAATGATACTTTAACTGCTGAGCTTGAAAGATATAAGGAACAGGTTAAAATGTTAAACGAAGGACAAAATATTGATTTAAAGAGTAAAGACAACGTTTCAGATTCATGTGCATAGTCTGTAGAGATTGATCTTCTTAAACAAACTCTTTCAGAACATTTAAAAGAAAAGGAATCTTTAATGCAAACGGTTACTCTTCTCAAAAATAATTTTAAGAAAGAAGAATCTAGGAACATAGATAGAGAGATTTCTTTAGAAAAGAGGATTAAACAGCTTGATAATATTGTTTTTAAAAGAGATCAATCCGCACAAACTGTTCACATGTTGATAAAATATCAATTTTTCTATGATCATACCACTAAACAAGCTCTAGGTTTTAAAAATCCTTTCTATCTGAAGAAAGCTCAGCAGTTGGAGCCAAAGCTATATGTTGGTGATATTATTGAAAAAACTAATCCCATTGTGATTCCTGAATCTGAAGAGACCTTAATGCTTGCTGAAGAGAGTCGTTCAAAAATGCTTTTAAAACAAAAGGATCCTATAATGTTAGAAAAGAAAGTTAATACTACACCAGTCGATTATGCTATTCTTAATCAACTTTCTCAAGATTTTGAAAAACGATTTGTTCCACAAACTGAATTATCTGTTGAACAAGCCTTTTGGTCACAGAATTCTGTAAATTCTGCAGAACCCACTCTTTCTAGTAGACCCACCAATGTTAAGGTTCCAAAAGAACTTCCTAAAGTCAGCATGGTTAATAAGAGTTTGAAGAAACTTAAACACCATCTTGCTGGTTTTGATGTGGTAGTCAAAGAAAGAACCATACCCACAACTATCATTGAGGGTTCGTGGGGGTTCGAACATACAAAAGCTTGTTTCAGGGATGAAATAGTTCCATTTGTAAAAGCTCTAAAGGACTTATTTAACACATTTAATCAATATTTGGTTCATGAACTTTCTAAAGTCCAAAATGTCTTTCATCAAATGAAACAGGCTATGGAACAACATCGTTTAGAGTCAAAAACATTTGAAGTTAAAATGAATCAAGTTTTGAACAAAAACGAACGACTCTTGGAACAAGTCATTAACAAAGATATTGTGAATGTAATTATGAATTCTTCTGCGGATAATGCTTCTGTAAATGTGCATGAATGTAAAAAGTGTCTCAAACTTGAAGTCCTAAGCTTCAAACGGATTTCATTAAAAAAGAGATTTATGATAAACTGTTTAAAAGTTTCACCACTCTTGAAAAACATTGCATCTCTTTAGAAGTTGATTCTCAACTTAATCAGGAAATTTTTCAAAGGGATAATTCTGTTTCAAATCAAAGCACTCCAAGTTTTGATCAATTGTTTGAATTAAATGAATTGAAAGCTTAATCCCAAGAGAAAGACACGATCATAAAGAAGTTGAAAGAGAGAATTAAATCTCTAAGTGGAAAACAGAATGAGGATAACATTATAAAGGACTTAGAAGATATTGAAACTATAAATATTGAATTAGATCATAGGGTGACAAAGCTTATTGCTGAGAATGAGCATTTGAAACAGACCTACAAGCAAATTTATCACTCGATTAAACCAACACATATTCGATCAAAAGAACAATGTGATGATTTAATTAATCAAGTCAATCTAAAGTCTGTAGAAATTTCTGATTTAAATGCTAGTCTTCAGGAAAAAGTTTTGGTAATTACAGCTCTCAAGGATGATTTAAGGAAACTTAAAGGAAAAGCTCTAGTTGATAATGACGTTACAAAACACCCTAGTGATTCAGAAATGCTTAAGATTGATGTGGAACCAATAACACCTAAATTGTTAAATAAACAGAAAGCTCACTTTGCCTATATTAAGCACACTCAGGAAGAAGCTACCGTTCTTAGGGATTTGAAATCGGGGCTCGATAACCGGTATTTCCTTGGTTGAAATTAGCTACGGCTGCTTGAGAGACATATTCTTGGATATTATCTCGATAAACATTGCAAGAAGTGGCTGGACAAGTTTGGTAGGAATGAGCACCACCGCAAGTAACACAACTTTCCTCAACCGCTTTGACAGGAGTAGGAGCGGGAGATTGATTTTTCTTGTCAAGGAGTAAAAGCTTCACACCATTTCTTATAACTCAGCAAACTTTCGAAAGACATTCTGCTGGGGTGTGGAAGGCTCGCACTCACTTTTGGAAACAACCGGGTTTTTGTACGTGAATTACGGACTTTTGGGATTATGCTTTCACTGAATTCTTAGGCAATCACCACGAAGGCATTTTGTCCAAAAAGGTTTTGCACCAACCGCGGCGGAATTTAACAATCTAGATCTTTAGAATCAAGGCATTATAGAAGTAACAAGTTGATGCAACTCTGAAAATCCATGATGTGGCATGGCCTGAAGAATATCGTTAAATCTATACATACAAGCTGTCATAAAACGTCTCATCAAATCTTTGTTGAAATCTCGTGATTTCATTTCGAAGATTTGGTGTGTTTTAGAAGGAGGGAAAAATTTTGTTGATGAACTTTGAACAAGATCATACCCGATGTTTGAATCGATCGATGGGGTTTTCTTTTTTCACGCCATAATCTAGGCTGCAAACCCTCGAGGAAAATGGGAAAAGCATAAGCTTTACCGACGTACTCGGGACGTTCGGGGAACTTCATCGTAGAATGATCTTGATAAAATATCTGGCTGTGGGCATGGGATCTTCTTTTGTCATTTTCGAGAGAATTGCTTATTTTTGAACAGGTTGATTAAACCATTCTCAACTCAAAGGTTAGCATTGATTTCAGGAAATTACAAATTTGCATCTTCGTACCCCTCGGGGGTGCTGTTCGAGCAATTGAGCCCATGGTATGATGACATCCATTGGAGGTGGGGGAGGAGGTGGTGGATTTTCAAAAGGGTCTTCTAGATTGAAAGGTTCAACAACAGCTGGTGGAGCCTGTTGTTGTTGATTATGAAGATTACGAGTTTGGGAACGAGTGTGCATACACTAAAAAGAAAAATTTACACTAATTTTTTTTTTGGTTTTTGGTTTATCAAAGGTAAATTCACAATTTATTTTAATAACGGACAACGAAGAAGACAACTTAAGCCTAATAATCGACAAGCTTCTCGGTAACTCTTCGAAAAGAAAAACGCACAAAGGAGCGGAGGAATAGGAAAGCGCGAAGCTATTAAAAACCTTTTTCCTTTAGGGTCGTAGTTCCTAGGAACAACCCTCCTTATACCCCTCTTATAGTTTGTTTATCTTTTAAAAGGTGAACCGTACTTTGCTAGTGACACAAAAGGCAAGTTTTTAAATCTTTTGTTCGAGTTGGGAACCAAAAAGTTCACCGGAAGTTATTATGATAATACCTCAGTTGAGAATATTATATTTTGGTATTTTACCAATTTGTGAATTTTATTGATATTTAAAGACAATGTTTTTATATTTTTGGTTTTCTCTTTTTTTTTTAATTGATAATTATACTAAAAAGAGACAGAAAATATTTTTGTACTTTTTGAGTTTTTTTTTTTTTTAGATAATATTCACAGCTTCAAACACAAATGCCAAACGTAGAGATAATCGGTATCACAGCCTCCCCGGCAGCGGCGCCAAAAATTGATTAGTTATTTTTCTCTTTTAAACTAAATATATAATAAAATATATAATATATATATATAAGTCTAAAAAAAACAACACAAATCAAAGAAACCAGGAAGTAGTATAGACTTTTCCCGGGTCGTTAATCCCCAACGAGGCTGTGCTGGAAAATCGATACAGTCGGAAGATTGGAGTTTGAAGGAGAGAAATGATTTGAGAGTGTGGAAAGCTAAATTAAACAATAACAAACAAAAACGATTAAGAAAAACCTAAAAATTATGAAATTAAGCTAGAAAACGAGAGCACGAATCCCGAACAAAGGGGGAAAAACCTAAAAACTTCAAAATTAACCCAGAATAATTTTTACTGTCTAAACTACTCTAAGGGGATAATAACAAGAATGAAAAAGACTTAGACTGAAAACGTAGGTCGTTATGAACCCAAAAACGAGTCAAGACAAAAACCGCAACCCGCCCGATTTTTTTTATTTTCTTTAAAACTCAAAGTACAAAAATGACCCTACGAAAATTTTTGTATTTTTCTACAAACCTATGATGACTAAAGAAAGTTTTCCTAAAAAAGAAAAATATTTTTTACAATTTTTTGTATTTTTTATGAATTTTAAAGCTTTTAACTAAATTAAATTATAAAATATACTAAACGATCTTTAAAAATGCCTGAAAATTTACCTAAAATACTAGACACTATAATTAACCTACGAAAAATAATAAATCAAAATTTTGCTTATGAATAAGCCCGAAAATAAGCTGAAACAACTTATAGCCTAAATGGGTGAAAATGCCCTTAAATACAAAGCCACTTGGGACTTTAATGAAAAAGTCCCAAGGGCGCAGCGGTAAGTGTGTGTATAAAGAGGGGAAGTATCGAGGGTAGAGGCCCGGGTTCGAGTCTTGCTCACCCGGGTCACCCCTTGTCTTCCCCCTTTTTTTTTTGAAAAACTTTGTGAACCAAAGTTGTTAAGCTCGAGACTATGCAACTTTGATTTTACAACTACAAACCATATATCACACTTCTAATCCAAGCTTTCCAATGTCTCAAATTACCCTCCATGACGCATAATAAGATAAATGAATTCAAGCAGTAGAAACTTAAACTAGCAGTAGTAATAATGACTTAGCAGTAGTAAGAATCAAAACCTTCCCCTCAAGTGGTGCATGTAACATATCCAAATGGTTAAACACTTTATCATATACTTCCCCTAAAACCAATATGTTAACCATCTCTTGAATCTCTTATTC
The DNA here is from genome assembly GCA_026074375.1 of Tanacetum coccineum. Classification (NCBI taxonomy): domain Eukaryota; kingdom Viridiplantae; phylum Streptophyta; class Magnoliopsida; order Asterales; family Asteraceae; genus Tanacetum; species Tanacetum coccineum. The sequence goes on from BQNB010009180.1 coordinate 61,563, forward strand.
TATTGGCTCTATGTAATGATTACTGATGGAGAAAACTCAGTATTACGAATTTGATGCTGAAGTAGAATAACCCAAACTTGTGTCTTATGTCTTGTACTATCCACTTGACTCAAAACTCATACGTAATTCTTTGAAGTATAAGTAGACCTCAATCTCTTGAAATAAATCCGGTCATCAAATATAGACACTAAGCACTACAACGTAACTCCTTTAAGCGATAGCAAATGTACGCATTGAGCACCAAAAGTTTGTAGATCACACATTGCTAGATTTGACAAGTCTTCGTCAACATCGATTTTAAACTCAAACAAGTTATCTTCAAAGTCATAATCCAACCAAACTCGACTTTAAGATATGATAAGAACACTCACTCATGCAATTCCACTTCAACTTCAAATAAGTGATAAACAATTATCTTTGTTAATTAATTTTTGCAGTTATTCCCAAAAATAGCCTTTTCAACGATTTAAGTGAATCTGAATCCAATAACACAATCCCAAATATAGTAATCATAAACGTTTATGGCCTATTATCAATAACATTCATCTCTTGTCCAGTAGATGAATATCCAACCCTAAGCTCAGCAATCAATAATCATGATGATATAAGAACGATTAGACAATTACAGCACCACCATGATAACATCACAAAGCAAATTCTGTGTGGATACTTTAAAACAGTTGTAAATTATTTTATTGTACCAATTGTTTTAAACGCTAGAAATAGTATCACTTTAAGCCTGGCATCTAGTTAGTATGTGCTCTAATAGCAGTTTAGTACATTGCTTCAACTATCTTAGCAAGTTCAGGTTCTTCTTTAAGTTCACGACATCAAGCTGCACTTACCACAATTGATGCTGCATATTTCAATACTAGCGGGGGCTTTAACTCTTGTATTGACAGTACTAATCAAAGCTGGCAATATTAACTTTTCAGATTACTATTGTTCTTAATTACGGGCAGCATTAATATAGCTGTAGTAATACCTCTAATCCATGGAGTAGCATTAAGAATATACATTAGCAGCTTTAACATACAATAGCAGCATTCATCTGTACACTCGACCAGCAAGTTCTATAAGCAGCTCTACAGCTATTATCTCATATTAGAACATTTACAACTCCAAGTCTTTGCTTACTTTAAACGTCTTCCAAAACAGCAACAACTAACACCAAGTCGCCATCAACTATCCTTCAAAAACAGATCATACACATATCCAAACACAAAATATGAGTGCGACAGTAGCAGTAGTAGCCAAAACCTAAATAATAAATCTTCTTCTTTAGCAATCGACACTTAGGGTTTTGGGAATACAATTTTGGAACAGTAAGCTTTAGGGTTTTAGGGTTTATGTTTTAGCGAAAACCTTTCAAGACTAAAAACTTGTTTTGTAATTCTTGATGTCAAAATTTACTCATGTCGTTTCTAGCTTTAATCTTTTCTTGAGTAGTCGACTGAACCCGATATCATAAATAGATTCAAACTTTAAGTTTCGAATTAGTACTTGAATGATTTCAGCAGCAAAACACCATAATCAATCATGCCATAATTAATCTTCTCAGTAACACAATATACGTGACCCAACTTTAACTTTTTTGTTTTAACGAATTACTAAAAACTCTAATTTTATTAAATTTGCCTGTTCACCGAAAATAACCAGAAACTCGATACATTTTTCTTTCTTTTTTGTTCGATTGTAAAAAACCCTTAGATTCATAAGATCTCAAGAGGCCACATGGCTCTAATACCAATTGTGGATTTAAAACAAGGATTATAATAACAAAGATATAAATTTGCACATCGGATTTAAAACAAGAACAATGTTATTTAACAAGGTTTTTCACACATACAAGCCCCAATTCTATTTGATCAATATAGAACGGTTACCTAACTGTAACAGGGTCAAAGATACTTTGACCTTGAGGCATTAACCTCAACATAGACGTCTACTTCATTAAACACATACGTTTTGGTTGCACCCAATCAACACATAAAACTAAGTCTGGTATTTTCCTTATATAGGTAGCTCCATTAGGGATCTTTCAAGGATATCTTATTGTATTAGGAAAAAAATTCTTTCCTAATCTTTGGATCTTTATCTTTACAGCAAATCATTTAGAATCTCCATCTTTTTGTAGAATGTCATATTGTCAATTTTGATTCTTTTATTTCATACTTTATTCTTTTGAGCAAGTTCTTTTGTATCATCAAATCAATAATTCCCAACAAAAAACAACTTCTTGATTCTTGCTTCTTAGGATCGAGCAGTTTTGAGTTTTGGTAAATACTAAAACCGCCCCCTTTCATTTAAGTTTATTATTTGCATTTTCAAAAATAGCAAAAAGAGTCCCTGAGTTTTGAAGTGGTTTACACTTTGACTAATCAACTTATCCTAAGGCTTATACAACTTAAGGCAAATGGCAAACTTGGTCCTTGTGATTTTTAGCCTAAAACTACTAAGCCACAAATTGTAAATAAGTCCCTAAAGTTTATAGCAATGACATATTTTGAAAGATTGTTTCAAAAGATTATTCGTTAAGACTTTCTCCCCCTCGAACAAAGACACGTGTTCTATTTAAAGAGTTGTAGTCTTTGTTTGAGTGGTCAAATTATCTTTTAATTATTTTTGTTATTACAGAAAGCACTGATTCGTTTTGAAAAGACAACAATTTTAACCTTATGGAAAGAAGATTCTATTTTTTGGAAAATAAATGCACTGAAACGTACACTTATTTTTTAGACAGCCTGGGTTGTGTAGCAAACTATACACAAACCTTTTGCATGAACATAAAGTAGTTCATACCCAAGAAAAATTAATTTCCCGTTGAGAGGTCAAGTTATTTTTTTGATGATATACTTGCCTTTAAAAATGATGACCTGGTTACAATCTGAAATAATTGTAAACCATTGACATGTTTTCAAAACATTTGAAACTTCTGCTCGAACTTTATTTACAGCCCTGTGTCATTATTGAATGACATTTACAAGGCCATAAATATTATCGATTACAGAAGACATGCAAGAAGCATATTTTTGTAGTTTTCTGATTTTTTTAATTTTGTATTTGCTTTTTGTGGTTTTATATTTTTGTATTTTCTTTTTATACAATTTTTTTAAAAAATGTAAAATCTTTTTGTGTTTTTGTTTTGTTTGATTATTTACATAGGATATAGGAAGAGTTTCCACAATTACTCTTCGTCAGATTCGCAAGACTTTTCAATGTTTCTGGAGACATACTCTTCATTCCAAGCCGGCTGAGTAGAAATTCAAATATTTCCCGAGCCAATACTTTGGTGAATACGTTTGCCAACTAATATTCTATCTTGAAAAAATAGAGCTCAACCACACCATTCTCCACTTGCTCTTTGATGAAATGATATTTGACATCGATGTGCTTGGATCTTGAGTGCTAGACATTATTGCAGCATAAAGCAATAGCACTCTTGTTATCATAATATAGAGGGATTTTACTAAATGCAAACCCGTAATCTATCAGCTGTGATCTCATCTATAGGATTTGGGCACAGCATCCATATAGGGCTATGTATTCTGCCTCTGTAGTTGAGATAGTAGTGCTCTTCTGTTTCTTTGAAGACCAGCTGACTAATTTGTCACCCAAGAACTATGCATTGCCAGAGGTACTTCTTCTATTATCTTGACACCTGGCATGATCAACATCTGCATAAGCTGTTAGAGCAATAATGATGTTCTTCGAATACCAAAGACCCATATTGATGGCTCTTTTTAAGTATTGAAAGACCCGTTTAACCGCATGTAAGTGCTTTTTGGTAGGCCTTTCTTGATACCGGGTACACATGCATACTACAAATACTAGATTTGGTCCACTGGATGTAAGATACATAAGGGAGCCGACCATACCATGCTAACGAGTAGGGTCAACTGGTATCCCTTGTAGATCTTCATCCAGTTTGGTTCTCTCCACCATTAGAGTATCAACCGGGTCACTAGATTCCATATCGTATTTTTTAAGTATTTCGAGAGCATATTTTGATTGGTTAATAAATATGCCTCTAGGACTTTGAGAAATTTTTAATTCAAGAAAGAAAGACATTTTTCCCATTATTGACATCTTAAATTTTGAACTCATTATATCAGCAAATGTGTCACAAAGAGCAAGATCAGTAGAAATAAAAATAATATCGTCTATGTAAATTTATACCAGTAGGATATCTTTTTCTTCATTCCTTGTGAACAATATAGGATCGACAACACCTTTTGAGAACTCTTGGGAAAATGGAAACTTTGACAGCAGATCATACCAAGCGCGTGAAGCCTGTTTAAGCCATAGAGAGCCTTCTTTAGTCTGTACACGTGGTTGGGATGGTCTTGATCTACAAACCCCTCTGGTTGACTGACATAGACCTCTTCGCGTAGCACCCCGTTCAAAAATGCAGTCTTAACATCTGATGACATCAAACAACGTCACCTTTATAGCATCATTTATCCCATTTAAATTACCCATTTTATATAATTATTGAAAGAATTGATACTTAATCCTTTATATTTGAGATTTGCAGTAATTATGGAGTACTTTGTGAAGATTAGCAAAAAGGCACGCATTTTGTTGCTTAAACGAATAAATCTGAAGAATACTGTTATGGATCAAATAGCTATATCCATCAAGGAAGATACGGTGTATATGTGCCTACACTTCACAAGAAACCACAAAGAATAAAGACCTATACGCCGTATCCATGAGCTCTAATACGCCGTATCCAAGATATAGTAATAAAATATTCTAGAAGATATTAAACGTGGTCCCTACTCCAAGAAACCCCCTAATACGCCGTATTGACTTCAACCAATACGGCGTATCAAATAAATTCCAGACACTATAAATAGAAAACCTAAAAACGAGTTTTAGGTGTGCTTGATCATATTTTCAAAACCCTAACCACAAAAGTTGATTTTTCAAAAACAAGAAAAGCAGAATAGGTCAAGCAAAGCTACTAATTACATAGGAAACACCTTGTAATCTTTATACTCTTATAATCGTTCAATTTTTGGATCATTGTTTAAATCGGGTTAGTTTACATTGGTGATTGATTATTTTGTATTATTTACAATGGTATGCTAATACCCTTGGGTATTAGCCATGATTATGAAGATTTATATGTTTGGTTTGTTTATATCGACTGCTTAATCTATCATTAGTTGTTGATTATGTTTATCAATTCATACTTGTTTATGTGCTTAAGTATGCGTCCCATCATTCAACTGGATCTAGGAATGCAAAATATCTCAGGATGGCTCTCCATATCCGCAATTTATATATTTAAAGTAATAGGATCACAAATATTGACCTATCGTTACCATTGGTTTATGTGAACAAGTTATACTAGCAGGTGACCTAGGATTAACAAATAACGTACTAATTCCTTTGGTAAAGATTCAGACAGTGGACTACTAGTATATAAAGAGCCGTTAAGCAATAAGTGGGTAAAGTCTCCATGAGCTAGGGTTTAATAAGATAACATTATTATCCTAAGATAGATTATAATCAGCAAATAGGATGCTTTATGCGGATGCTTTTAATTGTGATAGAATTCTACGTGTCTAGGCTTTAAGAAGAAGTATAGCCTAAATCTTGGAATGATATGCCGACTTGAGATAAGAACTCATTGCACTAAATAAACAAAACATGCGTTTTAATTGGATTATTCCATGGTAAAATACAAGTTTTATATTTGGATAGACGCTCTTTATCTTTGATTATCTGCTTGCATGTGTTATTGTGTTTTAAATTGATTTAAGTCACCACCAAACCTGTGCTAGTCTCTCAGACTGAAAACCCTACCTTATCCGTTAGAACTAGGTTTAGCATAGGTTTAACATAGATTAGAATTAACATAGTTTAAATTGACTTAATTAACCAAAATATTGATAGAACTATAAGATTAATGCTCTCGTTCTTAGTGATCGACACCCTACTTACCAACAAAGCTACATCTGATCGGGTACACTGCCCGTTAAAGTGTTGTTTTTAGGTAAACTCGGCAAAATATAAATGTAAAACTTGATAACTAAAATAACAACCTACATGATGACACATTAAGTTTTTGGCGCCGTTGCCGGGGAGTGAAGTTGTTTAATCTTTATTTTATTTAATATTTTAGTTTTAACCCTAGATTAACTTAACCCCTAGAATTAATGTAATTAGGATTAGTGTAAAATTCTGTATATTTGTTTGTTTTGTTTGTGTGTTTATTTTGTTTTGTTTGGTTTATTATTTTCTATATATTGTTCTGGTCGATAACCTGATACGGCGTATTCACTTTAATTAAATACGGCATATCTAACTTTCTTAACCAATAAATCATATTCGTTCAACGGATCTATACGGCGAATTCAGATAAATTAAATACGGTGTATCGATCATCTGATATAACAGCATAATTAAATTCTTTGTATTTGATTTACGTGCTTGATTTTATGTATTACCTTTCTTCCGAGCAAGTCCTGCTGATATTTTTGCCTTTGTTACATAATGTACTAATTAGAGTGTGTAGATTGAAGAAGTAATGGCAGAAATTAAGACAAAAACAACTATGGATGAATTCGTGACTGAAATCCAAGCAATTTATTATTCAAGGATCACAAGTATTACGGTTAATGGTAAGGCTGCTTATGAATTAAAAGGAAGATTCCTTTATGATTTGCGTGAAAATACCTTCAATGGAACTAATAGAGAAGGCGTGGTCGAACATATCGAATACTTCCTTAAAATTGTTGACCCTATTGACTTACCCAATGTAAATTATGAATGAATTAGACATAGCAAAGAAGGATCCGACTAATACTAAGTTTGAAAAATGGTTGGCTTCAAAATTTGCTAACTATATGATAATAGATCCGTTCACCAGGAAAGTTTTATGGGATTTTTGGAAAAAGGTTGATAATAAAGAAGGAGTTACTAATGAGGGACTTTCTGATCTTGAGGAAGCTAATAATGAAGATGAACACAAAATCACTGAAATCTTCAGGATAGAAATCAACTTATTCGACTACGAAACACCGTTGTGCATAAAATTCCATGAGTTTAATTATCTTCTTAAGGTTGATTCAAAATTATTTACTTACGATATTGAAAGGACCAGACTTATGAAGATTATAAGAACGAATTGAATAATGAAGTTGAAGAACCATGGTCTAAGAATAAAGTACCATATGAAATATGTGATCATATTTGCGAACCTTTCCATTTTAAGAGTGGGAAAACTAAATGGCCCACCTGCAATTCAAATAAAGATAGATTCTGTAATGATGGAGACTTACCGGGAATGGTTTGAGTTGGTTACATGACCTACTTTCTAGACCATAAATGGTATGATGATCTGACATATAGCAGTTTGAAAGATGAATCCTTAAAGCAAAAAGCCATTTATGAGAAGTCATGGGGAAATGCAACTCAAAGTGTAGTAAACTTTTACCCATGGTTAAAAAGATCTTTCGGAAACTTCCATGAAATCGATTATGAATTGTTAGTAAAACTTAAGGAATGTTGGTGGAAAATAAACGATCATGAATGCTCTCTATTTACTAATTGGAGGGATCATATTCGTGGACCATACGCAAATGTCAATACTACCTATCACCATTATCTTGATAGTAGGAATGGTAGAGCAGGTAACGACAGTAATGTTCAAGAAGAGGAGGAACAACACAACAAAGGACAATGTGATTTGTTTGATAATCTCGCTCAAGAATCGCCAGTTTGCAAGGTTAGAAGGTTTGACATGTTCAAGTATTCATTTGGACAGGAAGAAGAGTATGTTGCTGCAAAGGAATATGAATATGATGATTTGACAAGAACCAATAAAGATACATGTCACGCATACCAAGAGATCTTTTATAACATGGACGAAGGATGGTTGGTGACAAGGGCGGAGTAGAAGAAGCTGAAGAAAAGTCTAACTTAAAGACTTCGTTGTAAAGAAAAGTGCTTCCCGGGAGACAACCCAGACTGTTTTTAATTTGTTTTATCGAGTCTGTCTTCCCAGACATCAATACGATATATCCGCTTCATACCATACGGCGTATTGAATGTCTAGACATTATCAGTTATTTATTTTTCTGCATTTAAAACATTATTGTCAGATCTGTCTATACGATCAAAAAGACACGTTTTTGACAATTGTTTTCCGAAAATTTTTGTACCAAAAGTGTTACTAAGCCTATAGGGACAAGAAAAATAAAACTTTAAGGTTTTTAAGCCAAAAGATTTAAAATCATAATTTTGACCTTTATAAAGCTAATGAACACAAAAGACACAAAACTAAGAGATTTTTTTATGAATCTAAGCATACACACCTATATCTAAAGATACTAGGTCAAAGCTACCTATGTAGATGATCTTTTAGTTTGTAGTTTAAGCTTAGAAAAAAAATCAAAGAAATATGCATTTTTTAGAGATAAACTCATGAACCAAACAAACAAACACAATAACTAAACATACCACTCTATGGCTCTGATACCAATTGAAGAATAATCATATAACATACATGGAGATATGAGGAAAGTTGTTTTAGTAAGAGAAAGAGAGTTGAATGAACACTTAGAGAGAGAAAGTAAACTTGTAATATTATGTGTGAAATTAACAACCAACCATGGCACGTGGGCTTGGGCTAGCATGGGTTTATCCATGGGCCTTAGCAAACTAACTATGTAAGTTTTCAAAAATTACTTAACGAGCTAACGATTGTTATCTATGGAAGCGACTGACACTTTCGTGTTCCTAACATGATAGACTTTAGAACTTGGCTTGGTATATGTATTCGAGACCACAATAATGAGTACTATGAATTTAGATAGTGTAATTTGTTTAAATTGGTAAATTTCTAGGATTACACCCAAAAAGCCTATATATGTTGTGTTATTAACTAACCAAACCGGTTAGTTAACCCCTGTATAAAGCCTTTGTTTACTTTAATTTTAAGAGTAAGATTCCCCTAGAAAAACTTGTTTAACCATTCTTGTTTTCACCAACTATTTGTTTCGTTACACCTTAGCCTAATTAAGTCCATTTATTAGTTGCTAGTTGCTTTAGTGTAAAATAAGTATTTCCTGTGTCTTGTGTCATTTTTTTATCTCTGGTATGGTTGGAAAAATTGCACATCGCAAATCGCAATGGGAATGTAAAAGTAGTTGAACTTATGTATTTTTACTACTAACACAATTATTGGTATATCCGAGTACGAAGAATTATGAAATAAATTATTCGGAGTTATTATGATCGTGAAGATGGTGAAATTACACTGATATTCATAGTGTATCATTTATGTTTTAAAAAAAGTAATAAAAAATTAGAAATTTGCTGCAAAAAAGAGAAAGACATTTTGGAGATAGTCGGTTCGTTAAAGCTTAAACTGATGGTATTATTTGAAGGATCAATTATTCATTGATACATGTTACAAATCAATGATGTAATGTTTTGTATAAAGTGGTAGATATCACCACTTGTTTTTGTAAGAGTGTGTATAGTATGGATGATTGGGAGTTGACCATTATGGGAACGCCAACTAAGGGTTGTTTTCATCAAAGAAGTTGTTCGAGTATGTTTCGTGTCTACTAAACATGGAGTAGTCTGTGATTTGTGTCTTTATCATGGAACGGCCGAGAAAGTATCTAGCAACTGGTACGTTATTTGTTTGGACTTAGTCTATTTGTTTTGTATATTTTTATTTAATAACAAATATTTTCCTTTCATAATCCCTAACCCTTAGGTTTTACTCGAATGAGGATGCGAGCAATCACATATGTCTATTTCGTCGTTACGGCCATGTATGTGTGATTTTGTTCGCCTAGTTGGTTTATTACTTTTTGGTGAAAAGATTAGAAGATCCATACCCTATAACACTCTTTGTCCTAACCCTTGGTTTTACTCGAGTGAGGGAATTAAATGCAATCATGTTTGTCTATTCCATCATTATGGATGTGTATATGTTGTTTGTCACCCTGGCTGGTTTATGAATTTTCGTAAAGACTACTAGTCCTATTCTTTAGCTTATTCGAGTTGAGGTTCGAATACAGTTATATAGTTATGGGTGTGTATGTGTGATTTTATCACCTTTTCTGGAATATTTGTATCGATAGAGATTGGAAAGAGTGATCAAACCCTTAAGCCTTTTAAACACAATTTACATTTATAAACTTGTTACTCCTTAGCTTTAGTGGTGGAGATGTGTATCCTTGCCAAGCTTATGATAGAATACTCGTCACGACTGAGCAATCGAGCGAATTAGTTATATGTTACCACATAGATTAGTCGAGTGATTTGAGTGTTTTCATTTTCCTACTTCAGGAGATGTTTAGTTGTGTACCAGTAATTGAACGAATATATGCTTAAAGGAAAAATCCTTGACTACGTTTAGGATACATTTTCATAAATTTCTAAAGACTACTTGAGGACAAGTAGGATTCAAGTAAGGGGATATTTGATGACATCAAATAACGTCACTTTTATAGCATCATTTATCCCATGTTTCTTACCCATTTTATATAATTATTGCATGAATTGGTACTTAATCATTTATATTTTAGATTTGTAGTAATTATGGAGTACTTTGTGAAGATTAGCTAAAAGGCATGTATTATGGAGCTAAAACGAAGAAATCTGAAGAATATTGTTCTAACATTCTATACTCCGTATCCATCAAGGAAGATACGACGTATCTGTGCATGGACTTCACAAGAAACCACGAAGAACAAAGACCTATACGTCATATCCAGGAGCTATTATACACCGTATCCAAGATATAGTATACGAAGATCCTGGAAGATATTGAATGTGGTCCCTACTCCAAGAAACTATCTATAGGCCGTATTGACTTTTACCAATATGGCGTATCGACCAATTTTTAGAGTCTATAAATACCAAACCCTAAATACGATTTTATGTATTCTTTTAACCACCAAGTCTGATTTTTAAAAGATTTAAGAAGCCAAGAAGACCCTGCAAAGTGGTCCAATCAATGAGAGAACTCTTGTAATCTTTACACTCTACTATACGCGTTCGGTTAGCATTATGTTTAATCGTTCATCTATGATTTCGTGTATTGTTACAATGACTATCGGCTAATACCTTTAGGTATTAGCCATGTTTATGATAATATAATATTTTGATTTATCTTTATATTGACTTTTCCTTATTTGTTGCATGTTGATTATGTTTATCACCTCATACCCGTTTATATGCTTAGTTATGTGTTTTATCTATCATTCAACTGGGTCTAGTCTTACATATTTAATGCGTTGCAACTTCGATGTTGTTTGGGCATAGGCTAAGAGTCCAGGATAGAAACATATAATGCTTATTCATATAGCTAGAATACTAGGATCACTAATAGAATGCCCTGTTTTGATCTATGGTTAAGTGGACAGGTAGACTAAGCCGATGACTTAGGACTACACCTAACATCCTGTTTCCATAGGTAGTTAAGTTGGTATGGAATACTAGTATATGAATTTCTGTTAAGACGTAAGTTGGTAAAGCCTCCATGAGCTAGGATTTAATATAACCACCAATATAGCTTCCTAGATAGATTATAATCAACTGTGTGAGCTTTATGCGGGTTTATGTTAATTGTGACATGATTAACTAGTGACAAACCTTTTAAGACTAATATTAATGAGTTTTCCTAACTCTTTAATTTCTTTGTCCAAATTGACAAAAAGTTTTAACAATTTACTCTCATTAGGCATCTTTTTAAGAGGTAAATCTGACTTCTCTGACCTTGATTCAGAAGATACATTATAAGTACAAGGAGATGAAAAATAAGTTTGTTCAACAGGAATTTCTGTTTGAGGAACAAATGATTCATAAAGAGCATTTAATTTCGTATAATAAAGTTGAATCATTTATCTTTCATTTTTTAATCGACTTTCTTCCGCGTCCTTAAGAGTTTCCTCATAATTAGGTAAATCAACTTTCAATTTAGTACTTTCAAGTTTTTCACCATCATACATTTTAGGTTGTGCTTCAATGGCTTTCTTGAGACGTTCCAGATTCTCATAACCCAACCCAGTTTTCAAATATGGGTCATAAACCTTATTTGTTTTTTTACCAAGCATATGAATTGTTTGAAGTGAATGTGACATTTTTACATAATTCGATCACGAGATCATAGGTTTTCTTCTAATGTAACAATATCCTCAAGATACTTGTTTTCTCTTTCTTTGAAAGCCTTTTTGTACAAATCTGTTTCACGCTTTATTTTCAAAGTTTCATTTTGTGTTTTTAAAAGTTCCTCACGGATCTCTTCTTTTTCATTTAAAAGTTGTTCCTTTTCAAGATTCATTTCATTTTGCAATTCCTCATATGCTTCTTTGTAACCTAAATCTTGTTCTAGTTTGTTTTCAAATTCTTTCACTAGTTCCTTACACGTCTCAAGTTCCCGTTGTAGCAACGCTTGCTGCTTTTTTCAGTTCAATATTCATTTTGCGTTGTTTTTAGCCTCTACTTAAACATTATTTATCAGGGATTCAAAATCATGAAGAGATTGATCATGAGAATTTATATCATGTTCATCTTGTCCACATATGGATCATCAAATATGATATCAGAATCAATTTGATCATCATCAAATGTGTGTATAATAGTTTCTAGTCTTATGATGGCGTTGTTCATGATCACTCTTTGAGAGTAATCTATTGATCATATCAATTTTGTGAATCATTTACCTCACTAAGGAGCTCAACATCATAAGTTGGTTTTATATCAGACTTTTCATCAGTAGGTTGAATGCGTGCCATCATGATAACTGCTGCATATAGCTCCTCCAACATGTTATTTCCATAAACATTGTCGAGCATAAAATCATTCTCCTCTTCATCTAGATGCACTCCAGCTTCATCTTTGGTTGCGAGTAGCATCTAATCCCTGAAATATTTTGCATCACGAACTCTCAGTTTTGGACATTCACATGCATAGTGGCATTTTTCATTGCAATTGTAGCACTAAACGTTTGTTTTTACCAGAGTTGACTTAGTTATTAGATTCCTTTGGACATTCTGATCATATTCTTTAATTGATTGAACCAACCATTTCCTGCATTAGTTGCTTGATTCATGTTTTGCCTCCCTACATTCTTGTTTCCATTCCATGCATGGCCAACATTCTTGCTTTGAATATTCACACGACCATCTTGTATCACGGATTGATTCCTTGTGCTGGATAATGTACGAAGACAATTGTTGGTAGGAGTAGAGTAACGTTGGGTGATAGCTCTTGCCAATAAAATTATCGCAGTTGTAAGCTTGTCTTCTTGAGCATCTCCTTGTATCTCCCCTTGATAATCATCATCGTTATCAATCACGGATAAAGGAGGAGTGACATCATATGTTTGTGGTGAATGAAAGTATGATAAACCTGCATGAGAATTTAACGAATGAACATGGGAATTAGCAACTAAGGCTAATAAATCATGATATATTTTTGACGAGTCGTAGTTACATATTTGCTCCATTCGAGTTGTAATGAATTGAGAAACTTGGTGTTAATGGGAATTTCTTGAGGACAAACATTATTCCGATCGATAACATTCATGAGTGTTGAAAACCTCTCATACACAGATGTTAATGATTCTCCTTCCACAGCCATAAACTTGTCAAATTCATTCATGAGCCTCGAGTGTCTTTCTTGCTGACTTATGTCACTACCTTGCATCTTTTGCTTCTAGCCTACATTTGTTTAGCATCTGGACAAGCATCCACAGAATTGGAAATATCATTAGGTATTCCTTGAAGAATGTAGTCCGTCACCCTGATATCTGTAAAGTATTATTCTTTGTCTGGTTTGGACATTTTTGCAATTGGTTCAGGTATGGTCTCTGATTCATTGTTTGGATCAGGAATATCTTTCCATTTGTATGGACCTTTATCAATTAAATGCCTCATCAATTCTCCTTCTTCCTTTTTATTATCCAAATACCTCAAAAACTGACTTACCCATGGCACATAGCTTCCTTTCTCTAAATCAGAGGTCTATCTTAAGCTCCCGATTCCACAAATGTTTGTTGATTCACAGTAGACATGATGTGAATTAATCAGTGAGTACAATGCAAACTTGGATCGTTTTAGAAATAAAGACTTGCAATCGTGAGATCAAAAAGTAACACCATGTAGGCTTGTATTACGAACCCACAAATGAATCCAAAATCTTGAAGATACAAAACCTAAACTTTATATGAAAGCCCAAGTGACTGAAAGTATGAAGATCCGAAACCCTAAAAGTTATTATACGAAACCTCTAAAATATAGAATACGAAACCTTCAAATACGAAACCTGTAATACGAAACCTTCAAGTAGGAAACCTATATTACAAAACCTATTGTACAAAACTTATGAATACAAAACCTCAGAATACGGAACTGTATATGTCTTGTGATACGAAACCTGTTGTACGAAACATGGAAATATGAAACCAGAGATACGAAACCTTTTGATATGAAACTGAGATACGAAACCTTCTATATGAAACCTGTGATACGAAACCTTAAGGTATGAAACCAAAACTACACTACAAACCTATAAATACGAAGCCACAGATACGAAAGCTTCTACAGATATACGAAACTGATGTGGTCGTTGTAAGACTTCTACACGAAGTTTACAACTCCCTAGGCAGAGTACCTAACCGTTGTAGTAGTAGTATAGGCAAGCCTCGGGGTTGTTATCGTTCTCTAGGGGAATAGGTTGGGAAGGCTTGATCACGGTCTAACAGAATTGTAAAGGTTGAGGGAAGATTCTTTTTGTGTTTTTATATATTATGAAAGAAATCATATATTGGAGAGGTGGTTAGTTTTAGCTATTAAACTAAATAATAAACTAAGCTACTAGTGATAACAATATAATAAAAGATTGTGTTTATTTAATCATGTATTACTCCATAGATTGCTTCTCCTAGTGTTGTTGCTTTGTCACACTTGTGATGATCTATGTAATTATTTCCTAAGTCATGAACGAATTACACGAACCCGCCATCTATTTAATATTCCGTTAAGGCAATGCACAAGTAAGGTAGTATGAAGACTATTACAAGGCCCCTAAGAGTATATTAAATGCATTTGAAATATACTAAGTGTGGATCAACCATATAAGGGGTAAGGTAGTATGAAGAATGTTACTCGATGGTATCCTTTCTACACAATCATGTTTTCCAAAACATATCAACAGCGATACAGACAAAAGTTGGTTTTCTAAGACCTAACATGCATATTCATAACAAGAAGCAACACCACTAAGATCTACATCTTATGTTTCATACAATCATAAATAAACACAATAGAAGGTTTAACAAGCATGTTATAGATTAAACAAGAACAGATTAGAATCTCACAATAAGACATATTGAATGATTAAATAAGTCTTACTTGATTAGAACATGAATTGAAGTACAATAGGGTTTTGAGGCCCTACAATCGTCCCTAACAGCTACTAAACGAACTAGGGTTCGTACCCTCTTTTTATTCTAAAGTTACACACTTAAAACCCTAATTTCGGGTTTGTATATATAGGAAAATCGCTGTGACGGCGTCGCGTTTTAATCGTGACGCCGTCGTGACAAGGATATTCTAGTTAATGGGCTGGGTCATACAATATGACGCCGTCTTGAGATCTTGTGACGCTGTCATGGATATCGTGGTGATGGCATCACGTGTAATATGTGACGCCGTCTCCAGCTTCTAAGGATAAATTCTTGAGAAATGTTGGTGTAGGTCTGTAGTCTTGTCCGTTTCTTTTCCAAATGAGCCCAAGTCACGTGTATTTCTTCCAAATGCCTTCCAAATACAAAATACTTTTAAATGAACGATTAAGTACCTATTTTGGGCATAAACACATGATTTAGGGGGTTAAACGACCCCGAAAAAGTGTATAAAATTACACCTCATCAAATACCCCTACACTTAGGATTTGCTTGTCTTCAAGCAAATGGGCTTTTTTATCTAGACAATAATCATATGTGGGGTCATTTTACCTACTCTTTAAAAGTATTTTACAACAAAACCTTCTAGACCTCGTAATTAACAGCACATAAAGTATATACTAGCACCTCAAATAAGTGTTTGGGATTCTCTCTTTCACTCGGGTGTATAATAAATTATAACATAAGGGGGAAACGGAATATCAACACTCATTACCTATCATAGCATATAAATTACCATAAGCTTGGTAAAGGATCAAACCTCCACCGCTAGGCGCAAGCATTATTCATTACTATCTAAGAGGTCTTTTTAAAGGGTTATGGGGTGTAGGTGTAAGATAACATATAATGGAAACAGAAACGAATGGGATACATTTGGGTGGCTTTTTGGTGAATTTGGAGTGGAAGGGTTAGCTAATTATTTACATGAATACACTTTGGTTTGGTTGCTAAGCCAAGACTCGAACAAAGATATACAAACTCTACACAACCCTACATCAATCTCTTTCTTTTTCTTTTCTATATATATTTTTAATAACATAATACATCATAAGTTGGGGTTTATAACACGTACCCCTACACTTGAGCTTTTACATGCTCGATATTTACAATCTAACTAATGACCCAATTTGAGGTGATCATAAAAAAAATACATAGAGATCATCTAACAAACATATGGGGGTATTGACTATAACTTTTCTTCCCTATTCTTCCGCGGATCAATACACCAAGATCCAAATCTTCCCGAAACATGTAATACTAGGATAAGGACTGAATAATTAAACTTTGGTTAAAACAAAAATGTACTAAAAAATGAGTACATAACAAGGTAGGCTAAAGGCGATTTTAGGTGTAACGATTAGTTAAGGGTGACAAAGCTCTTCATTAATAGTCTGGCTAACCAAAAATTACGAGAACCGTGAAAAAGGATTAGGCTCGAAAGGGATTGTACTAGGGTATCCTACACAAAAGGAGGGTGTCATGGCAAGGGTGTAGAAAGTATTATATACGGTGTGACATCATAACAATTACAGATAAAAACATGGGTTAATCCTAATGCCTCTTATCAATAAAACCAAATACTTACTATGCGTCCTCGGGATACATCATCAAAAACAAGTTCTAGAATTTAAATAAAACTACCATATACTCCATATATTTTAATACCGATCTCATGCTTCGAAAAGTCACGAAGACCACACGTAAACATCCGTAACGACCGAAAATAGACACATGTGACGGGTCAACTCCTTAACTCGAGAAGGCTAAAGGATAAACTATCTTGGTCATCATAATAGATACCCAAATTCCTAAGAATCCTAAAAGCGAACCTCACATTTTTGCAGAGTGAATTCTCAGGGGTATTGTGATAGATAGTCATATAAATTCCTATCCATGAGACGCTATTAATACTCGGTTTTCGTCGGTATGTGTCATAAAAATTTTAAATTTGGGTAAAAATTACCTCTTATGCTATGTTTCGATATATTACCCATCATTTTAAGGACAAAGCAAATGGAAAATGAAAGAATAGTTTTTAAGGATTATTTTCCCCCTACACTTAAGTTGAACATTGTCTCCAATGTTCTATGAAGGTACCCGTAAAAACGAATAAAGGGAAAAGAAAACAAGGAAAATAAACTAGTACTCCCCTAGTTTGCTCAATAATGGAGAAGAAACATGCGATAACTGGTTAAATCGTCCTCCAAGAATCATCCAATGAAACTTCCTAAGAACTTCCAAGCTTCTTCTCATCAAATATAACCTGTAATTAAAGACAAAGACAGCTACACCAAGCGTAAAATCCACGGGTAAACAATAAATACAACCTCATTGATAAGTGTAAAATACACATATCTGTTAACACCAAAAATGACCTTAAATGACTAAAAACATACTTAAAATGGCAAAAATATACTCGTTTTTGTGTTTTGTGTGTGCAGGTATAGATATATCAAAAATCACAAGAAAACCGCCAAAAAAAACAAGCAAACATGGATTCGAGAACGGAAGAGTGTGCAAGAGCCGGAAGCCAAAGTAAAAAAATCAACCCTCCAAGTTTCAAAATTTACACAATTAGTCCCTAAGGTCTAATGGGCCTATTAAACCCTAATTCTCATACCCGGATATCAAGCCCATAACCAAAAGCCCATTACCCATTTTTATAAACCACAGGGACTTAAGTTGCCAATTATGAAAGTACCTTTTACACTACTCTAGTAACAATCAACCACAGGGACTGAAAGTGCAATAAGCCTAAAATTCAAATCTGTTTTACCCTGTTCAGTTAAAAAAAATCAGTCAAAAACGGGCAAGCACGGACAAGAGAATCAGAAAAGTACAAAAGAAGCCAAAGAACGGAAGAGTGTACAAAAGCCGGAAGCAAAGCCAGGAAAAGTCAAACCCTCAGTCAAAGTGGTCAAATCATGGTCAACCAAAGTCAACCACTAAAAGACAAAACCAAAAATATTTCACTTCTGCCCTTCAAGTTTCATAAAAGTCCAAAAATGGTCCCTTAACTCTCATTGGGCCCAAATCCCCTTAAAAACCCTACCCGGATACTTAATAAACCCAAGGCCCAATTCATAAGCCCATTTCCTAGTCCATTACCTTATTAATAAACCACAAGGACCTTTCATGCCAATTTCGAAAGTGCTTTTATACTAGAAATGGGAATAATAAAAGAGAGGGATTGATTTTGCAAATACCCCAAACCCTTTTATCTGTTTCAGTTAAAAAAGAAAAAAGGCGGGTAAACTTGTTACACTATTCATCATCACTCCCGTTTCACCAAGCTGTCAAAATCAAAGGGTTTTTTACAATTGATGGCTAAAATGGACAATTCAAGAGCTCGTTTATACAAAGGCAGGGAGAAATTAGTCTAATCAAAGGATTCATTAGCTTACTCTCAAGCTCAAGACACGTGGACATAGCAAAGAAGCACAAGGAAGGTGGGATTTTGTGCTATTTCACTCAGTAAACAAACACAACATGTCACATCACGGATTGCCACGCTGGCAATCCGTGTGTGCACATATGTGATCCAACGTCCCACAACATAGATCAAATGATTGAAGAAAATGGAAGGCAGAGATTGAATGAAAGGGAAATGAGCTCAAGAGGCTAGAAGGATCCATGACTGGCTATAAATAGCCTCAGCTCACACACGCAGGAGACACCTTCTTTTTACCTTATTTTTCCTTTTTCTAGTTTTTAATAATTTAGGTTAGCTTAAATATTGCTTATTGTAATTTGTCTTTTGAATTATGTAATCTTCTTTTATGTAATGAAATGAATGTCTTTGGTTAAATAAATCCTGTGTTTACCTTTCAAATTCTCTCAAAGCCTTTTACTCAAAAGCTCAATCTGTCTCAATAAGCTTTAATAAGCTCTTCTCAGCTCTCAAGAGTCTCTAAGCTCTTGATGGAGCTTAACTGAACCTAATTTTACTTATAAATTTAAGAATCAGCTTAAAATCTATATATTACCTTTGCTTAAGAAGTGGAAAGCTTAAGGAAGGGGAGTTAGCAATGGATGGACTCCCAAGGATTTATACTAGCTTATTCACATGAATAAGCTAGAGCTTGTAGCTGTTATCTTAGTATTAGCTTCTGTTTAGCTGAAGTTTAAAGTAAGTTTCCTTTTAAATTCCTTGTCTCTTTACTTATTTAGCTTAAATTGCTTATTAGAGTAATACTGCTTATTTGCTTATTCTACTAGCTTATTAGTGCTTAATTCTCTCTACTTGTGCTTATTAATCATTAATCTTAATCTGTTTTTAGCCTTATCATAATAGATCTTAGTTTTTCATAGTTTGTCTTAATAAACCATAAAAACCAAAAATAGATAGCATAGTATTTAGATCTTGAAATTCTAGCTTATTCAGTGGCTGATTTATGTTTATTAAGGTAGTTATAAGCTTATTATTATCTGGTAATAAGTACTTGTTAGGTAGATTTCAATTTCATAAGCTCAAATCCATTTCAGTCATTTCTAAAGGGGTGTTTGGTTTAACCCATTTTGACCACTAAAAGTCAAAGATTATTGGTAATATTTTTAGGACAGCTTAAAGATGATTATTGATTAAATTTTGAGAAAGTTTTGATGGTTTGTTTAAGCTACAATTCATTTTGAGTCTTATTGAATGCATCCCTGCACCAGGGGAGATTTCTCCTTAAGTTTTGTTTGTTAAAAAATTGAACCAAGCCTTTCATGCTTGGTTTGCACTTGTAGTTAGCTCAAACACACTCAATAGGAGTGTGTTGTGTAGGTATACCCTTAAGGTAACCTGCACATTGGTTTTGTGGCTTTGCCATTTGAACCAGCAGTACTAACAGCAGTTAGTACTGTTGGTTTTTCTCTTTGCCATTTAAGATAGTTTAAGTAGTTTTTAAGTTTTCAAATTCAAGTAGGTAGTAGTTTTAATATAGTTTATTATAGATTAAGTATTGTTTTTCATTTTCTAGCTTATTCATTAAGGTAACTTAGCTTTTTAAAAGTTCATATAATCTCTAAAAACCAAAAACCAGTTGTAACTTAGATTAGCTTTTAATTTTAGAAACTTAGCTTATAGTAGCTGTTTTAATGATTTGAATTCATTGCTTAGTAGTCGATTGTTTAGTTCTCATAAGCTCATCTTCTGTTTTGGCTTCTTAAGTATTTTAGCTTTTCTTAATTTTAAGCTTATTAAGTAAAAAACCTGAGTTTAATAGTTTTCCTTCAATTTCAGTTAGCTTAATGGGGTTCTAGCTTAGATTACTTTTCATTCCTAGATAGTAGGCATCATAAGCTTCATAAGTCATTTCTCAGTTTTAAATTTGAGCTTATATTGAGGGTTGTACAAGCTTTTAAGTGTCAAAAAGATTTTCTAGCTCAAAAGCTTAGCTACTGATTCATCAACTTTCATAAGCTCTTTTTGAGCTTAAAATTGATTTTCAGCTTAAGTTGTCTTCACAAAAAGTGCTCAAGAATAAGTCCTCTTTAAGTCCTTGATAAGAATGAAGGTTCTTTCTTTTATTTTTCTAGTAATCTTCGTTGCATTATAGATTTTTCCTGAATTTTTCGTAATTTTTCATCAATTAGTTTATTTTTAATAGTTTTTCGAAAGTTAAAATCTTAAAAAATCAATAAAAAATAGAAAAAAGTTTCAGAAAAATACAAAAAAATAGTTTTTAGTTTTATAAAAAATAGCTTTAGGTTTACATTCAGTAAAATCATTTTTACACTTTTTAGATCTTAATTTTCATTTTTGAGCTTTTATTTTTAATTTTAAAAATAGGATTTTAATTTTAAAAATAGTTAAAAATAGTTTTCTGAGTTTTTATGTTATTTTAGACTTTTCTAAGTTTAAAAATCATTTTTCCAAATTTTTAGTACTTAATTTGCTATTTTTTAAGATTTAATTAGATTAAATTAGTTTTTAATTCATAATAAATTCAAAAATAATCAAAAAAATGTTTTTCTTTTTCCTAAAATTTTCTTTTGTCCTATCTTAGGTTTAGAAATTTAGTTTACATTTTTAGGAGTTAAATTTAGTTTATTTGCTTATTAGTCGCATTTTATTTGTTTCTCGTTAATCGTTAAGTGCTTAAATTGTTTTTGATTACTTGTTTTTAATTAGTAGTTATAGAAAACCCAATCAATCTTCGAACCCATTCAAATCAGTATCCAATATCAAGCGAGGTTTCAATTTCTCAAATCGTTGGGAAAACGACCCGGGAAATCATACTTTCCGGTAAACATACGTATATTATATATTATATATATATATATATTTTAAAGAGTGAATTTTCCTTAAGGAATTTTCTTAATTTCTCTTGTGATATTACATATTAGTATATTATCAAGCGTATCAAATTTTTGGCGCCGCTGCCGGAGATTTGAGTTAACGAATCTCTCGTTTTGTATTTGTTGATAAGATTTGAAGATCCTTTCGTCCTCGAAAGTTTTATTTTTGTTTAAATTTTTTTCAAAAAGTCCAAAAAAATCATAAAATATAAAAAGTAAAAAAATATTTTTCTTTTCTTTCTAGTATAGCTATCATATTAAAAAAACACAAAAAAATCAAAAATATAAAAAAATTGTCCTTTAAAAAAGAAATTAAATAAACAAAGTTGGTAAAAGAACACCAACATATAATACCTTCAATTGAGGTATTATCATAAATAAGTTCCGGTGAACTTGCAAAGTTCCCAAATCGAACAAAAGATTCAAAAACTTGCCATTTGTGTCACTTACGAAGTACGGCTCACCTTAAGAAGAAATTTTTAAGAGCTACCGTGAAGTAAGTTGATTATTTGGTTTAAGTTGTCTCTCGTTTTGTCCGTAAATAAAATATGTTGTTTAAAAAATCAAAAAAACCAAAAATAATCTTCTTTTTCTTCTTATCCATTTAATTCTTTTCCTTAACCCTCTAAATTGTTTAATTCTTATGGCGTCTCATCGTTCGAATTCCCTTTACGCAATAAAGGAATGCATGACTTGTGGAAGTTTGTACACTAGGGAATGTTGTTCAATAGGGAGTCTTGAAGACAAGATCCTTACTCCCGTACCTGACTCTTCTCCGTGTTGTGCAAAGTGTGGAACCCCGGTTGATGGGCCGTATTGTCATGGATGTGCTTTCTTACGAAAGAAATTCGAGGAAGATTTGCTTACATATTGTGGTGAAAATGAAACTTCCAAAGACTTTGAAGATATTTCCGAATCATCCGATGATAATACCAACGTTGTTAATGCTCCTCGAGAGCCAATCGTTGTCAATCAAGACCCCGGTGAAAAGTCTTCGCAAGATCCTCCACTTATTAACCAAAATTGTTGTTACGAGTGCGGTGATCCATTAGATGGAATTTCTTGTCAACAATGCATTTGCAAGTTTTGAAGGAAAAATGCTCATTACGGTTATAATTGCCCACAAAAAGTTCCGATTATCTCTAATCTAGAACAATGCAATCAAACCATTGCTGAGTCCCACAGACTTTGCCAATTGTTCACCCGACATACAATTATGAAAGTGAGAATTCATTCGCTTATGATCCAAACCCGAATTCTTTTGATAATTCACCAAATTTTTCTTACCCACCTCCACAACCCCAGTTCGAGACATATTTGTGTGAGTTGTGTGGAAATAATGCTCATTATGGTTAGGATTGTTCACCACAGTTCCCGTTTGTCTATGAACAGGAGCCGTGTTACAATCAAAACTTTAGTGACAATTATTATCCACAAGATTCACCGAGTTTTTCTCAACAATATCTTTGTTGTGCTTATTGTGGGGGTCCTCACTATGATTATCAATGTCAACCGATCAATGAAACTTACTATGAACCTAATCCGAGTTATGATTATTCTGGTTTTGACCACCCACAACCCCCGCAGGACTCCGTCGATTGTCAAGAAGCCCTTGATAAAATTCTTGAAGAGCTAAAAGAAATAAAACGAGATCGAAGAAAGAAAATCAAGGATATGAGTATCGAGGAAATGAGGCATGAGCAGCAATTGGTTGATTACAAAATTAAAGAAATCACGAATGATTTGGGTATTAAAAGATTTCGAGGCGAGGAGATTGATGAAGAATATGAGAGAGATTGTGAGATTAGAATTCGAAAACTTAAGCAAGATTTTAATGAATGGGGCAGCGAAGTTCGAAAAAAGGAGCAAGCTTACGAAGAAGAACAGTATGCTGCTGCCCGTCGTCGCATGCTTTCTATTCCTTTTGTCGACGAGGATGATTATATTCCTTTAGGAGATATTATTGCTCGATATTCTACGTCTAAAGTAATCACACCCGACTTACCGATCGAAGAACCCGATAATTCTCTAAATATGGGGGATGAGCATCTTAACACTATTCCGGCAACGGAATCGGACAAAGTCATAAAGTCTAGTGTTGAGAACCTTGTCCCAATCCCAAGGGAGTTCGAGGGTATTTCCGACAATACGTGTGATGTGCCTACTTGTGATAATAATCGTGTTAATGTTGAGTCCGATCTTGTGGAATCTTTGATTAACCGTGATACTTTGATTGTTCATTCTTCTAAGATCGACCCTATTTTCGAGGAATCGCCGATGAACTTGCTCATATGGCTCCAATTCCACCGGGAATTATTGAAGCCAATTTTGATCCAAATGATGATACTTCGAGTGATGACGATTCTTTTGAAAACATCGAGTACGTTGATGCATCACCTTCCTATTCAAAGCTCGATAGTTTGGAGGAGGAAAATGAAGATCAAGAAGAGAAAGAGTTTAACTTAGAAGATATCTTTCAAATCCAAGACGTTATTCTTTGTGAGAAATTATTAAACATCCATCGTCTTATTTCTAAAATCAAATCTTTGAAATATAACCCTACTCCGGATCATGTGCTCGAGTCTCCTTCTCCATTTCCTATTCCCGTCGCTGATAGTGATTCGTTCTTAAAGGAGTCTGATACTTCTCTTTCTCATTTGGATAATTCTTTACCCGAATTCGAGATTTTTAGCGATCATACGGAAGAGACAAGAAGTGGCAGTACCACTACTCATGCTAATTACTTTTTTCCCGAGTATGATTCCTTTCTTTTTGAGATTGAGCCTGATCAAGAGGGGTTGATTAGCATTGATAATCCAAATGAACCTCTTTTGGAGTTTCCCGAGTTTGAATCATTTCATTTCGATCCATCATTTCCTCGACCTCCTCTGGAACCACCAGATGTTTGCATGAGATTTAAGCCCATTTTGGCTATGAAAAATGATTTTGTTAAGCCTAATGAAGATCTTTACCTAAGTGAAACGATGTTATCTTTAAATGTTGAAGATGTCAATTCTTTCACATTTATCATTTGGACTTTTCTCCTATACTTCACTTACACCGAGGAATCACCTTTGATTTTTTCCTTTAAGAGTGAGAATTTTGTTTTTGACCCCGACATCATCACGTTTCATAATCCGGTGGCAGTTTCAATGAAAGTTTCTTGTTCTAAGTATTGCTCTCCCTAAGGACGAATTAATTCAGGGATCGAGTCGAGCTTGCGACTCGGTGACCAAAAACAAGCCGCTTCGTGGGAGTTCACCCCATGCTTATCCATTTTCTTTCTATTTTCTTAAATAATGTGTTGTGATGTGTTGTGGCTATCCTCTTCCGGTTTCTTGTTGTTTGTTGTTTGTTGTGATTTTTGCAGGATTAACCAACAATTTCTGAAGCCTCTCGTGTCCGGTGTTGTGTCCCGTTTCACTCGAGCTTCTCATCCTTTGTTTGAAATTAGTTTGGGGAGATCCGATATCCTTTCATCTTATCGATTCACGTTTATCTTTGCATAATTCATAAACGGCTTAGATTTACGTAGAGACCCGCCTTTAAACATTGAGGACAATGTTTCGTTTTAGTTTGGGGAGGGAATCTATCGATTTGATGTTACCTGCTTATTGTTTTGTTCTCACGTACCCGTTTTCCCACAAAAATAGCAAAAATTTTAAAATTTTAAGTTCTTATTTGTCATATATAGTAAAAAAAAATGTTAAGACACGAATGTAGGTTTTCCGTTGGTAAGAATAAGAAGTAATTTTTGACCCGATCGAACGTGTAGAGTTCTAGCTTTCTCCCTTAACAATTAATGATGATAGTTTGTGCTAGTCTCATGTAGACTTTAAACATGCTAGACTTAAATCGTTAGTAAATGAAGACTTGTGCTAATCTCAAGTAGATTTTAAATATGCCAAGTTGGATTTTATATAGGCTAAGTGTTCGCGAATTTCTTTCTTAGAGATTTTAAATTGCGAAGAATGAGAAATGATAGTGTTATTTATAAGTCATGACATTAAACGTAGAGTAGTTGGTTTTCTTTCAAGCTCATAAGTGTTAATTGTGGCTTTTTCTCCCATTAGCTTGTTTCACCTTTATATATAAATGTTTAATAAATAGAGTTGTATGGTTTTTTGGTTAATAATTAGCTAATAAAAGTTTTCTTTAGTTCCTTTGTGATTAGTGTAACATTTCTCATTTTCAGGTTATTTTCAACTTTAATAAATTCCATTATTTATTTTTAGAGTTTTACGCGTTC
>BQNB010009181.1:0-29625 GCA_026074375.1 Tanacetum coccineum
ATTTTTAAAAGGCGTGCATGTATGTTTTTGGTGGTTCTGTCGGTTCTCGCACTAAGAATGGTTCTGAAAAGAAAGTCCCCATATATATATATATATATATATATATATTTGAAAGGTGAAAATATATATTAGCTCCAAACCACAACTATACCCCCTAGCTCCGCCCAAAACCTTCTAACCTTATAACAGCTTCCCAAAACAACAAATAACAAACAACATTCTAACCTTCTCCCTATCACACAACTAAGAACATAACATATAATCAAGGATTTTACTCTGAATAACCAGCCCAACAAGAAGCTCAATTCTTCTATAACATAACGGGGCGGGGTTGCGCGCGAGCCGAGTGACGTAGGTGCACAAGAGTGCTTCGCGCCACAACCATAAAAGAAGGCATAAAGCTGTAAAATACCAACGAACTTTTCATAATTTATCAATTTGGTACGTGTACTGAAAAAATTATCTATTTGGTACGTGTAGTTTCATAAAGTGTTCTCATTTGCACATTTTAATGACGTGTCATACGTGATAGGCTGACACGTAGCACATCAATAACGTGACACGTTATCAAAATGTGCAAATGAGAACACTTTATGAAAGTACACGTACAAAATCGATAATTGTTTCAGTACACGTATCAAATCGATAAATTGTGAAAAGTTCGTTGGTATTCTACGGCTTTATCCCAAAAAAGAAAGGCAAAACATGATTTTCTGCGTTTTCAAGGGTGCAAAACACAATTTTGGAAAAGTTGGTGGCGATTGGAAAACGCACTTTTCATGGGAGCCCAATTATATAATTATAAATATACTCATTTGAGGCAAGTTACGACGTCGTTTTCCCAGCCATGCTACAGTGCTCAGCCCATTGGGCTCTCACTTTGGGCCGGTCCATTTCAATTTTTTTCTTCTTATTCTTTAACTAGGCAACTTAAAAAAAATCGTGTTTGGCACAAAATAGAATTTTTTTTACAAAAGTACTTATTTATTCAGATCAAAAAATATACGCGACATGAGGCCCAACACATAAGCTCATATAAAAAAACAAACTATTAAACATGAGACCGAAAAAATAAACCCGCACAACATAATATTAAAAAAAAAGTTGTCCAGCACAAAATAGGAAAAAAATTACAAAAGTACTGATTTATTCAGATCAAAAAATACCCACGACATGACGCCCAACACATAAGCCCATTAAAAAAACAAACTATTAAACATGAGACTGGAAAAATAAACTCGCACAAAATAAAAAGAAAAACATTAACGCCCCGCATCAACGCGCGGGCAATCATGCTTAACACATATTTACTCAAATCTCATAAAATTATATTAAAAAAAACTCAAATAGCCAAAAAAAACAAACCTTTAAACATGAGGCTCAACACATAAGCTCATATAAGAAAAAAACAAACTATTAAACATGAGACAGAAAAAATAAACCAGCACAAAAATAAAATTAACGCCCCGCAGCAACGCGCGGGCAATCATGCTTGTTATTAGCTCATATACACACACAATGGCTTATTCCACATATATATATAATGAAATGCTTTGCTTTAAGAAATAAACCAAATTTGTCTCAGTTTTTATAAGATAACAAAAGAGTAAACTGCAAAATACATCCCTGTGGTTTCAACTTTCTCACATAATACATCCCTGTCAGAAACTATTGGTAGTATACATCCTTCGTTTGCCGGTCCCACCAAATATGCCACTAAAGTGGTCGCGCGCGCGCGCGCAGTGACCTGAATGGATGCCTCCCACCCCAACAGGCGCGAGCGACCCCGAGAGAGCGCAGAGACGCTGAGTAGAGGTAGAGACGAATCTAATCCAATAGCTCAATAAAATTAATGTCATGTAATTTGTATGCCTTGACATTATAGACATCTTTTACTCAACATATGTTTTTTCCAAATTTCACCCAAAGGAGCAAAGACAAAAAAGGATCCCCCAAGAGGCCACCACAAGAGTTGCCATCAACACATTATGTTTCGGATTTTGACCCAATTCCTTTTGAAAAAACCTTCTGATCCTCCTTTGTCACCAAATACACACACACGGAGTTTCGGGACCGCAAAGCCCGACCCTAACTCAACCACCAACGGCCATATGCCGGGCCCCGAAGTGAATTGTTTATTTTATTTGCCTCCTAGTGTTCCCTGCAGTGGTCCACAACAATGTACCTGAATGGATGGCGCGATCCCACCCCACCAGAAAATCCATTACCTTATCCTTGATGTATCTATCTAATCCAATAGCTCAATAAAATTAATGTCATGTAATTTGTATGCCTTGACATTATAGACATATTTTACTTAACATTTGTTTTTTCCCTATGGATGCCTCCCACCCCACCAGAAAATCCATTACCTTATCCTTGATGTATCTATCTAATCCAATAGCTCAATAAAATTAATGTCATGTAATTTGTATGCCTTGACATTATAGACATCTTTTACTCAACATTTGTTTTTTCCCTGTTGCTTGGTGCATTGGTTATTTATTCTGGGGTGTTTGTTTCGGCTTATGGCTTATTTGGTTTTGGACTTATGTTTTATAAGCTCACTTTTTGTTTCTCCAAATGTTTGGCCGTCGTCTCTTGCATTTGTTCTATTCTGATCTCGACTTCGTCTTTCGGTACATAAGCAAATACCTCCCCTATTTGGAATCTAACCACCTTTTCATCTGTCAAGATCAACTCGTTGCTTGCATCTTCGAAGTTTCCATTCGCTTGCCGTACATACCGATTATGAGAAAATTAATGCAAGTACAATTTCCAAATTATAGTTTATCAAGCGATACTTTTCATGTTTAGAGTACTTGCGACCCATTAAAAAAACATTACTAAAATTTCCTAAGCTCTCCACCAACACCAAGATTATAGTTAGAACCACCTTGGTCTTGAAGACTAGCATTCATCGTCGAAGCAGGATCAAAAAAGTATTGACCGTTGTAATATTTCCATGCATTATCAAACACGTTCGGACCATGTGAACTAGGAACATTCGGTCCCTGCAGACGTTGCATAGCATTCAATCTTTGTCCCTGCACATGCTGCAGCACATTCGGTCCCTGCAGACCTTGCATGACATTCGGTCCATGTCCTGCAGACCCTGCAACACATTCGGTCCCTGTGTAGGAGTGTTATTATTTAAATTTGAACCGAACAAAACCGGAGCATTATTCATCATCATTAACTCATCAGCTCGAGTTAATACTTTTCTCTTGAGCTCTTGCAACGAAGAAAGATATTGTTCTAACTCGGCCACATCCTTCCCATCAATCAGCTCATCAAACCAAAACTCACTACGTGTTTTATATCTTTACGCTTCTTTTCCAACTCCAACTCACGTTGGACCTCAGCATAATACTCTTTAAACTCATTTGTTTGCAACGCGTCTACATCAACGTCCACATTCTTTTCATTAGCAAGATATGCGTTGATAAGTGCGTCAATATTAGGGTGTCCAAAAGCAAAGACGCGACCACCAAGAGAGTTCACAATGATGGCGATTTTGGCACCCGTCAAGACGCATAGCTCTACGGCCTTCTTGAAAAGCCCATTACGACGCTTGGAGAACGTGACCTGGCGACTTTTGTTTTCTTCTATCTTCTTGATTTCGATTTCTTTATGACCTTGGCTGTTTTCTTGTTCATGTTATTAACTATAACCATGGAGCTTGTTACGACAATGGTGATATATGTTTTTTGATTTGTAATAGTATACTCGATAATGGTTAATGTGTATTTATAATGTCAAACTTTATTTCCAAGTTTAGGTTTTATAAATTTCTAGTAATTATTGTATTTTAGGAAGTTTGTTTATGTAATAATGAAAACGATTTTAAATTCTAAATTTAAATGACATAATTTTTATCTTTTATAAACTTCACTCGTTTTTATGGTATTTTTCTTAGTTTTGTTTATCAAGCTTTTACTCGTTTTCAATATTTTTGAACTTGATATCAATCAACCTCGTGAAATCTATCTTTTCTATAAAACACATTTTTTTCAGTCATGTAATTAATTTTTTAGAGTATAGATATGGATAGATAGATTTCACGAGGTTGATTGATATCAAGTTCAAAAATATTGAAAACGAGTGAAAGCTTGATAAAAAAACTAAGGAAAATAGTGTAAAAACGAGTGAAGTTTATAACAGATAGAAATTATGTCAATTAAATTTAGAATTTAAAATCGTTTCCATTATTATAGAAACAAACTTCCTAAAATACAATAATTACTAGAAATTTATAAAACATAAACATGGAAATAAAGTTTTAGATATTATAAATACACATGAACCATTATCGAATATACATCAGTTACAATAAAAAAACCATATATCACCATGTCGTAACAAGCTCCATGGTCATCGTTAATACATAAAAACTAAACAAGTCAATGGTCGTAAAAAGATCGAAAATCAAGAAGATATACGAAAACAACATTCGCCAAGTCACGTTTCGAAATCAAGAAGATATAAGAAAACAACAGTCACCAAGTCACGTTCTCCAAGCGTCGTAATGGTCTTTTCAAGAAAGACGCAAAGCTATGTGTCTTGACGGGTGCCAAAATCGCCATTATTTTGAACTCTCCCGGTGGCCGCAGTCTTTATGCTTTGGGGACACGATGATGACATACAGCCCATAACTTGCAAGAAATAGAAATAGTGGACTTGGCAGTAGAACAATTGGCCCGGTCCGGCGTTTGCAAACAAATGAGTTTAACCAGCATTAACATTAATACCTTAAGAATAAAAATGGAAAAATATATCCTTGGATTAGAAACTTTATTACGAAGTTTGATCCTATTTAGTTAAAAGATTACAAAGGTTTGCAAACAAATGAGTTTAACCAGCATTATGCCGAGGTCCAACGTGAGTTGGGGTTGGAAAAGAAGCGTAAAGATATGATTCTTGAAAAAACAAGGTAGTGAGTTTTGGTTTGATGAGCTGATTGATGTGAAAGATGTGGCTGAGTTGGAACATCTTTCTTCATTGCAAGAGCTCAAGAGAAAAGTATTAACTCGAGCTGATGAGTTAATGATGATGAATAATGCTTCGGCTTTGTTCGGTTCAACTTTAAATAATAACACTCCTACACAGGGACTAAATGTGTTGCAGGGTCTGCAGAGACAAAGATTGAATGTTATGCAGGGTCTGCAAGGACCGAATGTTCTGAGTTCACAGGGTCTGAACGTGTTTGATAATGCGCGGAAATATTACAACGGTCAATACTTTTTTGATCCTGCTTTGACGATGAATGCTAGTCTTCAAGACCAAGGTGATTCTAACTATAATTTTGGTGTTGGTGGAGAGCTTAGGAAATTTTAGTAATGTTGTTTTAATTGTTAAGTTGATTTTTATTTATGGTGGATTTGATTTTAATGTTTACTGCTTTGGTCAACACTCGTTGGATATTTTTAATTGATTGTTATTAATTGTTTTAACAATTGATTCTTGTGTACGGCTTTTCTTCATTCTAGGAGCTCGAGAGAAAAGTATTAACTCGAGCTGATGAGTTAATGATGATGAATAATGTTCCGCTATACAGGAACCGAATATGTTGCAGGGACAGGACCCGAATGCATGCTTTCTCGTGTTTTGTCACTTTTCACGAGGCAACTTTCAAAGCTGTAAAACCCCTACAATGAACCGCATGTTCCTCAAAGGAATTCAAACATGCCTTGCGACAAACAGGGCATATCGCATCAACCGGAAATAATGGAATCATGAGACGATACTTAAGGATAGTGCGATATTCCACCGGTGACATATGTTGACCAAGCCCGTCATAGCTAGTAGAAAATCCTGAGCATGTGGTGCGCGCAGACACTCAAAAACTCCTTTCTGTCTCGTAGTCATGTCAAACTGAACTTCCATATCCTTGATCATTTCGCTAAAAAGGACATTCGCCAGTGTTTGTTCGCTTTAGAGGGGACTACACTACAAGGGGTACTTTCAAAACACGAGAAAGCATGCATTGAAAATCAACACATGTTTATTCCTTTTGCGTTTGATACCTTTGGTTTCCTTGCACCGGAGGCGGTGGAGTTATGCACAACAATGTTATGACACCTAGATCCACGGACGTGGTAGCATTTCTCAATCGACTTTTCAATACCCTCAGCTGGGCAATGACAGAATTCTCGGTTTCTATTCGAGAAATGCAAGAAAAAATGCCAGGTGGGTTGTCTTTAAACAAGCGTGTTTTATCTGGTGACCTTTTTCCCTCCGATTCACAATTTTATGAATATACTTTCTCTTTTGCAGAGGAAATGCAGTGTTATGAATTTTGTACGTATGAGATTCCTGAGGCTTTTCTGTCACGGGTGGATACGAACTTGCGCAGATTAGCAAGTAAAGCTGTCTTTGTTCTCAACCATTTGACTTCAGTTGCTGACCCGGAGTTCTTTGACTTGTAAGCTCCTTCCACTTATTGACTTATAAATGTCTTCTAACCTATAAAGTTCTTTTACTTCCAAGTTGTTTTTGGATGTGATGTCTCGCCAGGGATAAAAAGGAAAGCTATTGTAGGTCGTTTTGGAAAACATAATCCAATTAATCTTTGTTTAAGGGCTGATAAAACCCAAGTCTGGCCTTAGGCCCAGACCCGAAACCTTTATTAGGTAAAAAGATATAAACGGTTATTTAGTATAGGGTTATATCGTTTACTTTTTTTTGTAGAAATGGTATGTCTCTTGAAGACACCGATTCATTCACTATATATAGATTAGGATCTCTATAAACAAACTATCCTTTTCAGTTTTATATAATATCAGAATTATCAAAGGGATCAAAACCCATCTTCTTTGTTCTTTTATTCTTGTATGATGATTAATGGCATGATGCTTGTTTGATCATTTATATGCGATCCTGGAAACCATAAGAACCTGTGGAAATTCGGCCTGTAACTGTTATCATTCAAGAAAACCTACCATGGATGCAAAAAAAGAGGCAGCGGACACAAGAGAAGAAGAAGAGCGACAATAATCGCCATCTCAGTCGGCGGACAAACCACCAGACTAGAGAAGAAGAAGGACCAAGCCTCAAGGAGACGAACTCACAAGAGACGAACTCCCAAACAGAGAAAGAGAGGCGCGGCTAATAAGCAAAGATCAGAAAGGAAAGAAAAGAACTATAAGGGTTCCACGATTGAACAAGAGACTTTTTAGAAGACCACAATATTTGTGGATCAAGGCAAAGAATTGACATGCCTTCAAAGTTACAGGATTAAGTAACTATGGACAAAGTCTCGGTTCGGAGATTTCTGCAAATTTGCAGATGAGGGCTAGAAGAAATCTGCCCCGAAGTCACTATGACGATCGAGAAGATCAAGTGACTGGATGCACCCTGTAATAGTTAGAAGGACATAGAGAGAATCTGTCCTATGTCTCACCAATGGGACTTTGATGAGACTTGCGCACCCTTTCTTGGAATCGAATTTAAAGAATGAAGATTCAAGTGGTAATGGCGGCACTAACCCTGCTGGAATTTGGTTCAATTAGAAACTGAAAAGTCATTAACACCAAGGATCAAGAAATTGAAGAAGGCATCAAGAACAAGAAGATTGAAGACACAAAGATTAATAGATTAGGGGGGAATATGTTGGAAAACATAATCCAATTAATCTTTGTTTAAGGGCTGATAAAACCCAAGTCTGACCTTAGGCCCAGACCCGAAACCTTTATTAGGTAAAAGGATATAAACGGTTATTTAGTATAGGGTTATATCGTTTACTTTTTTTGTAGAAACGGTATGTCTCTTGAAGACACCGATTCATTCACTATATATAGATTAGGATCTCTGTAAACAAACCATCCTTTTCAGTTTTATATAATATCAGAATTATCAAAGGGATCAAAACCCATCTTCTTTGTTCTTTTATTCTTGTATGATGATTAATGGCATGATGCTTGTTTGATCATTTATATGCGATCCTGGAAACCATAAGAACCTGTGGAAATTCGGCCTATAACTGTTTATCAGGTCGTAGTTTATTTCATTGCCCGAAACCTAATTACTTTACAAATATGCATTAGACCAAATTCTAGTAGGATTTGGGAGGGTCTATACTAGAAAATTCATTGGAACCATTTATGACCTGATTGATCTGTATCTTTTCGATATGGTGATTATCACCCATATTTAATTCATTCCCTCACTGACAATTCTACAGATATACAATGGAACAAATTTATTAGGATTTAGAGGGTCTATACTATAAAGGTTCATGGGGATCCGTCTATGAGCCCAATTGATCTGTAAGTATTTCAATATGATATTTCACCCATTTAGATCCGACAGAAGCTAAACATGACCCATAAACTCAAGAAACCTTAATATCTGCATAAAGTGGGCCAGATTTGCAAGCAACCTTGCATTAAATTTACCTTTCGCAAATTGTGTCAAATAAATAGCACTTTGTAATGAATATTTACTTCTCCTAGGTGTGCATATTGTGGCTATACAGGACACTCAAAAGATCTGGTCAAACACCAGAGAAAGTCAACAGAGGCATGATTTTTAGCGCCTCTTGTTGGTATCATCTTGAATTTGGTGGATGCTAGCCTTGTGACAGACTCCAGAGAGCAGAACGATATTGTGGGCATTTTTGCAAGCATGGCCATCACAATTTGCTACATCTAACTATAAGTGACAATATGGAGGGCCGGGCAGGCTAAGTAATTTATCAAATTGGGCCAAATCCTTTGCTGTGAAAAGGGTTAGTGTCTCATCGACCTAAAACACATTGTTCATGTCCAATTTATAAATATAATTGTGTATGGCCGTTACAGCATCAAACATAATCCGAATCCTCCCATTCATAGTGAATGGGATGAATTAGGCAGGGATATTATCTTGCATGAATAATTCCTATTTGCTATACAACGGTGATAGATTTAGCTTCCTTTAAATGCGTAATGTGTAAGGTCTAAGCGGGTCAAAAGCTACTAACTTGTATTCAAATACTTGCAGTATTTTATATTACCTTATTATTTACTGAACATAGAGTACAAAAGATGGACATGTTTTGGCTGTTCAGCCCAACCCCAACTGGTTTTTACTTGAGCCCATTTCCACTGGCAACCCACCCGTTACTCCTGTTTTATCTTTGGTACTGTACTATAGATTATACTCCACGGGGTTTCCCATTTTATCACCCAACTCTCTAATTCCCATTACAAATTTGCCACCTCTAGTATATGCATGGAATTTTTCCGTTATATGACAAGTATAGAGTAATATATGATTATATTAAGACTATATAGTTAAATAACAATGTTAAATTTCCTTAAATTATATAATGCAAGACATTGTAAGCATTTAAATACACTTTAGGCAGCTTTTGACCTGCTTAGCCCGTAATCAGTAAAATACACTTTAGCGGCTTACATATCTCTTGCATACGTTTTCCATTTATTGTAGATTCTTCTGAACCCGAAAGTCAAAAAACAACTGAACCTATGTGTGCTTTATTACATTCTCATATTCTTTCTTTTATCAGGCTGGAAGCTTTAAGGGTACAAAACTCAGGCAGCTGCTTAGCCCGTAATCAGTAAAATACACTTTAGCGGCTTACATATCTCTTGCATACGTTTTCCATTTATTGTAGATTCTTCTGAACCCGAAAGTCAAAAAACAACTGAACCTATGTGTGCTTTATTACATTCTCATATTCTTTCTTTTATCAGGCTGGAAGCTTTAAGGGTACAAAACTCAGGCAGCTAGAGAACTTTTCTAGCCATCTTATCTCCCGAACAGTCAAGAGGTTGAGCTACAAAGAAGAAACAGAAAATGATGACAACATGTGCTGCATCTGCTACACTTGTGAAGCAAATGCCAAGTTCTTACCATGCACACACGTCTCATGTTTTGGCTGCATAAACCGACATCTCATCAATTGTGAAAGATGCTTCTTTTGCAACACAACAGTTCTTGAAGTCGTCCAAAATGATGCAAAAACGTGTACAATATAAGTGAATTTCACTTCTTTCATTGGTAAGGACATACCAAATTAAATTTAGTTTGTATCGCTTAGATTATATGGAAACAAAGAATTGGACAAACTTAAGAGTAGTTATTTATAGAAAGTGAATTCAAAGAATGAACATATTAGGTATAAGCGTTATTTTGTTTAAACATGAAAAGTGTCGCCTGGGGTACTTAGGATGCTCATGACTTCTCCCTTTATTCAACTTCGGCTCATCTTTTTTTGGGTGTTCATTTAGCAAATAAACGGTCAGCTGCTACAATATCCTGCTGCCGAGGTTCAAATATTTATAGTTTAAATTTGTCTAGATATGGAATAGAAGGCCTTTGTTATACAAACTAGAGTTTGCAGTTGGATTCCTGATGTACCGTAGACTCATTTAAGATCTTTAGTATTTATTTTGTTTTGCAGAAAATGTAAATATGCAAAATTTTGAGATTCAAATCGTGGGAAATTGTATGTACTCTGATTATCAATAATCATTCCCACCTGAAAGTTGATAATTTTGTAGGATGGTATTTCGTTTATTACATTTGTATCGTCAGTATAAGTGGTAGCTGCGTGTTGCATACCTAACTCCATTATGTACTTTTTGTTGATTGAAAACTTGCTTTTGATTTAACAAAAACACAGGTAATATATGAATATACTTTCTTTTGATTGATACTTGCAATTCTTTCTTGATGTTAATCTTACAGACACTTGACCATATATATACATACCGAAAAGGCATAAGTGAAAGGTTGTGATGGTTCAATCAAACCAACAAATGTGTCTTTTCATAATAACTGCCAATAACTAACTATAACTAACTTAACTATAACATAATACATACTAAGTACCCTAACTTTGCGTTTATAACATTATTGGTTGAACATTCACCCCCCTAATGTTATAGACGGCAATCGAGTCTTCTTCACTTGACTTCACAGTAATGTGGGTTCGTTGTCAGTTTCATAAATGAGATGAGACTCTTCTTGCTTGTCTTTATTGTATTTCCACTTCGTACATTCCCTCGCAAAGTGGCCGAAGTCACCACATTCATAACATCTGAAAGTGCTCTTGTCTTTAGTTCCTTGATTCGTACTTGTCCCACGTGCATTTGGACTATTCTTCCATTTCATGCTTTCCTTGGCTTCTTTGTTGAAATTTTTACCTCGCCCTTTACCATGACTTTGGTTGTTTGAACTTGCCATCAGAAGCTTGTCTTGATCATTTGCCTCTAGCGTGTCTTGACTTTTGATTCGTTCTTCAAAGGCTGTTAATCTTCCAACGGCTTCTTCAAACGACATTTCGTCTAAATCTTGATATTGTTCAATAGTTGCCACGATCGGTAAAAACTTCTTTGGAACCGAGTTGAGTAGTTTCCTCACAATTATCTTGCTTTCGAGTGTAGTTCCAAGATTTCTAAATTTTGCCCTTATACTGCTCAATTTGCTTGCAAAACCACTTATAGTTTCACTTTCTTTCATCTTTAAAGACTCTAGTTCACTCCTCAAGGTTTGCGAACGTGCTTTCTGAACTAAGTCTACTCCAATGAACAAAACTTTGATCGAGTCCCAAACTTCCTTTGTAGTCGAACACTGTGCTACCTGCATTAGGACATCTTCGGGCAATGTTTGAAAGATCATTGCCTTTGATGTATGTGCTTTCTTCTCATCCACCGCATCTTTAGTATCAATAGTTTTCCATAGACCATGTGCCTTCAATATTGTTTCCATCAACAATGCCCATGTAGTGTAGTTTGTTTCGGTCAATTTTGGACATTGTAGTGAAACATTTCCTTGTTCTCGAACTGATGCACTGTTTGATGTGTTATCATGCTTGTCACCTTCTACCATGCTTGCTTGCTTGCTTTTAACTTGCTTACTTCTTATAATCAGAACCGAGATGGTTTCTGGTTTTCTTGCTCTTGTGTTTGATCAAAAGATCAAAACTCTTACTTGTTACTGGCCAACTTGCTAACCAGGTTTTCTTGCTAAACTTGCTTAATATTGACCAACTTGCTAATCAATATTGTGTTTTCCAGACCCACTTGCTAATCTGGTTCTTTCTTGCTTTGATCAAAATAATTGATCCTTTATATTTGAATCTTAAGGCTCGAAACTTGCTATGAAGCGAAGGATTCGGTCTTGACTTGCTAAGAATCACTTAGATTCGGTTTAACTTGCTATTTTGTATTTGTAAAAGTGAAAAAGATTTTTTAGATAAAAATACAGACATACAGATGCATTTGTTCTATCTTTTACATATATACCGTCCTGCTTTCACACGCCATAGAGCGTGTTATGCAGTGCGATTTCCTAATCACATAGGACTAAAAGCTATTACTGCTTCCTTCGCGTGTCTTAATCATGAGTCCGCACCTATGTAAATGGTATAATATCTGTACTAGAGTACCATCTATAATAACATGCGTTACATCTTCCAAATATCTCCTCCTACCTATCCACAATTGATTATATTATCGACCCTGCGTTTTCTTTCACTTTTCTAAGAAAACAAATCTAGTTTGACTAAAAGAAAATTACAAAGCTCAATACAAAATCAGATAGTGTTGGTTTTTCAATCGAAGATATGTCTGGTCTTTATTTCTGGTCTTACTCAGTTTTGCCTTCTACCGATTTGGGGTAACCAATGGTCGGTTTCCAATAAATCCCGGAGTTGTCTTCTCGGTTAAATTCAAGGAAAACGTTAATTGACCTATTACTTGAATCAATTGATGATTCGATTAAGGGTGCAAGTCTTGATTCTTCAAAAACAGGTGTGTTACTGCTTCAGTTCGGTTACAATAAACCGTGTGTATTCCAATCTCTTCAACGAACAGGTATCTTCTTCCTTCTTTCTTCCTTACTTACTTGATTCCCGGAATCGTTAATCGTTCTTGCTCTGATACCAAATGTTGATTGAAAACTTGCTTTTGATTTAACAAAAACACAGGTAATATATGAATATACTTTCTTTTGATTGATACTTGCAATTCTTTCTTGATGTTAATCTTACAGACACTTGACCATATATATACATACCGAAAAGGCATAAGTGAAAGGTTGTGATGGTTCAATTAAATCAACAGATGTGTCCTTTCATAATAAGTGACAATAACTAACTATAACTAACTTAACTATAACATAATACATACTAAGTACCCTAACTTTGCGTTTATAAACACTTTTGGGTTAATCAGATGAGCATTATAGTTGTGTTGCAAACATCAATTTGTACTCAGTGATATGAGAACTGGAAATGTTGAACGCCTATATAGAAAACATATGATCAAATATATAGAAAACGTAAATTGATTGTCATTGTGTCAGCTTGACAGGTTTGATTCAACAAGCTGCATATAAGAGCACTTGGTATGTAGCAAAATGACAAGAACGCGTCTGATCCAGTGCTTCAATCACTTGACTAATTAGACATGGTGTTCACGAAAGCTCTACCAAACTTGAAGTTTTGGTAGGTTAACCAAAATTTTCAACATTTCTTACAGGAACAAGAAACCGATAATCAGTATTTACCAATCAACTTTCTATCTCCTGTCCATTGCATCATACAAACCTTTGATAACATATTTCCATTTTAAGCTTCTAACAATCGAACCTAGACACCTAATTTCTTACAAATCTTCAATCTATCTATTCAAGACCAAATGAAACATAATCAGTTTGGAATTACTAACCAAAATTATCTGATCTAAAAGGCATAACATATTAAGGGGCATAATATACATTTCATGGGCAGAGTTTTTTCATGTCGTTTTCTAGTAGAGCCCTCGGGTGTGGAATCTATTCCTAAATACTTGAGAAACGCTTGTTTTGCAAGCCCAAGGAAATTACATGGGGTGGTGAGAATGTTGTAATATCATGATGATATTGCCATCATCCATTGTGTGATCCCTCACTCTGTTGAGCATTTGATTTTCTTGCTCTTTGCACTACTTCACCTGTGCTCGTCCCCGTCTCTGTTATTTCATTTTCTCTAACCTGCGAATATCATCACTCATTTTAAGCAAAAAACAGCAGTTTGGCCAGAAGTAGAATCAAAAGTTACATGCATTACTTTTATGTCAACTTGGACATATTTACTTATGATTGGAGCGTCTGGGTTTGTTATACTTCAAATGGCTCAAATAAACACGTTGAGCTCAAAGAGGAACGAGTGCAATTGGCTCAGTGCATTGAAAGTAATCCAGGGTCCATTTATAATGCATACAAGTCTCCTTAACGGATTTATCAACATAATGCAAGCTATCATTGTATATCTAGTATGTTTAGAATTATAGTTTTTAAATGTATAAAAATTAATTAATGTTTAAAATGGATAAACTTATGACTTGTCAACAAGTTTTTGATACATATTATGATGAGTATATGATACGTAGCCTGTTACGGCTAATCCGTAATGCATACGGTTATCATTCCGAGAACAACTATTTCATCAGTAAGTATCATTTCTTTGTTTCTGAAAAAAAAATCATATGATGTAAAGGAACAACAATTAATACTTATGAGCAAGCAAGGATGTAAGTAAACCTACCTTACAAGAACTTGATAGGTTTTTTTTTTGTGAGATATTCAGTTCAAGAACAAAGAAATACGAGAACAAAAAACTTGTTACGTACCTTTCACAAAATCTTTTGCTATATTAAACATCTAGTAACAACTAAGTAACTTAATATCAACGTACGTTTTGCAAGAAAATATAATGATGGTTTACAGTGGAGCATGAAATCGTAAAACCTAGATGCCCTAAACCCACAAGGGCCCATTTATTCCCTAATAAGAACAGCTTTATTGTGAAAATATATATTGTTTTGTGTTGCAAATATTACTTTAGAGAGATTTTGGCAATGCGTAATACTAAAATTTATATCATTACCAAATTAACTTTTAAATCTTTTACTTATCAATCTATTTTACCTATTGTAATTAGCATGGTTGCAAGGATTGATTATGCAATAAAGGCAATGATTCTACCTTTGCAACCTAAAGAATAAAGATGACTAAAGTTGAAGTTTTCTGCAAAGATCATGAGTATAAATACTCATAACCGGGCTATGGTTCAGACACAACAACACAACAAACAGGTTATCATCTCTAAGGTGATGTTTGTTTATTAAGAGGCTCTGAATCTGAATCTGATTCGCACATCTGAATCTGAATATTCGGTAGAAAAGTCTAAATCTAATTTCATCTTAATCTGAATAAGTGGTCGGGAAGTCAGATTTTGAATGAAATAAAACTGTTTGTTTTGGTAAAAATGCATAGATGTGTTAAATAATAGTTTTCACAATTTAAATATCAAATGATTGCATTCGCACAAAAAAATTTTTTTATTAAATAAAAAACAAATTTTATAATATAATCAATTTAAAGTTAAATTATTTAAAAAAACATGCAATCTCATGTTTATTCAACAAAAATAAACATGTTAGAGTTTAAATTGAACTTTTAAAACGATTTACTAAATGAGTCACGTTAGAATTAAGATGTATGAGTCCGAAACCGTACCCTTTAATTTGAACAAAATATAAATTGACACATATCATCTTATACATTCTTTATATAACAAAACATATGCAATCATTCTATTTAATAATTTTAATACAAAAGATAAAAGTGAAATAAGAAAAAAAATAAGGAAAAAAATAAGAAAAAAATAAAATAAATGTAAAGTAGAAAAAAAAACATTAAGAGGTGTTAAGACACCCGCTCCACATCTAGTCCAGTAAGAGGTTTATGCCTCTTACCGACTCTTAATGGCCAGAAAAAAACAAACGCTCTTAACAGTGTTTGGATCTTACTGCCTCTGAATGACATAAAAAAAACAAACAGTCTTAATGACATAAATGTCTGACCGCGTCTGAATAAGTCAGATTAAGATACTATTAAGAGGTATTTCTGAAAAAACAAACACCACCTAAGTCATAAAAACCTTATAATCATTTCCTGTATTCTCTCCCACATTATTTGAGATTGTTTATCTCTTTGATATTCAATCATCCTCGTATTGTAATCATTCGACTATTGGTCAATCATTCGGTCACAAATTATTGTTTCATTGTGTTGTTAATCTTCCAGATCCATTTGGATCGGATTAAGTTCAGTTGGTCAGACTTCTTCACATGTTACTACTATTAATACACGTCTTGAAAGTCAATGTTTTGAAAACCAGGTCTTTATTCGACTCGATCGAGTAACTGGGTCACCGGGTTACTGGTTCAACCATCGGGTCAACCCAGTCTTCCACAAAAATAAAATTTATATATATTTAGAATGATATAAAAAAATATATCTCGAAAACCAGGTTGACCCGGATTACTTCAAAACCGGCGGGTCTAATCGGGTTTCGAAAATATAATACCCGGTTTAATTTAAACCGTTTTTTCGACGGTCGGGTCCAACCGGGTTTCAAAACATTATATTTAATCCCCAAATCCTCAAACTTTTATTATTTTTCATTATAACCCATAAAGTTTTTTTATCACTACAATTATGAAATCTCGTTGCTATGCACGGTTTCTGCTCTTGTAAAAAATAATAAAAAGGTAAAAAGTGTAAAAAGTGTTTGTAACCGTCTGATTAAGATAAAAAATTAATCTTACGGTCAATATTAAAACAATAACCAATGACCTTCTTAGTCCTTTTTCTATTTCACCAGGGTATCAAGGTCATCTAACCCATTTTTGCATTTTCACTCTCAATTTTCAAACGCACTTAACTTTTAACTTTTAAACGATAAACTTTTAGAAAAACCGATTTCGAATCTTGTTAAATATTTTGAAACTTTTTTTTCATACAAATGTTTTGATTTTCTTGATTTTTTTTGGCATTTTCGATCCTATTTTTGATCCTCATAAATGTCGAATCGTGAAACACTTAAAACATGAAAGTTATAGATTTTGGTTTACTCATTACATAGGTTTTTGACTCATTCAAATACGATCACATATGAGTGAGACATCACACGTTAAAGATGACGTTTTAGTCATATTTGTTACACACTTGTTTTGATGAAATGT
This sequence comes from Tanacetum coccineum, assembly GCA_026074375.1. NCBI lineage: Eukaryota > Viridiplantae > Streptophyta > Magnoliopsida > Asterales > Asteraceae > Tanacetum > Tanacetum coccineum. Next base: position 17,022 of record BQNB010009181.1, read on the forward strand.
TTAGCTTAGATTTTTAGTGTAAAATTGTGTTACATGCACTATTTTTTGTACCACAATGCACCACTAATCATTTTATTAATGTAAGATTCAAAAATGATGTTTTTTTAATTTGTTACCTTCGTACAAAAATGAACGCTTTGTGTTTTATTGCGTTTTTAACAATAAATTTGACTAATATTAAATTTGAATTAGAAAAATTATAAAATATAAAAGTTATAGATTTTAGATCAATCTTTACTTGGGTTTTTGAATCACCCAAATATAATGTCATATGAGTGAGATATCAAACGTTAAAGATGGCGTTTTAGTCATGTTTAAAAATAAAAAATATGGCTTGTGAACGACATGAATTAAATGAAGCCATAATCGAATCTTGAACCGGTAGTGTTTTTAGTCTACAGAGGAGCGGTGGTCGTTGGTGTTTAGCTAGAATTGGGGGTGGCCTGAAGTCGCGGTAAACTAGAATTGGGAGGTGGTCGGCACCGTTTAGCTGGAAAGTAGGAGTGGCAGATATTTGTGTTTAAAAGTTGAGAAATTGTGTAGAGAATTAGTAGTTAGTATGTATTGAAGTGATTTATGTTGGTTTTGATTTTTTGTTTTTGTGTTTTAAGTGTTAATTGAAGGTGAAGTTATGTTTTTGTGGTGTTAATAGAAAAGATTAAAAAATAGAGATTATGCAAGTGTGGTCGTGACTGGTGATAGGTGTATGTGATAGTTTGTTTTTTAATTAGACTATCTCAAAACTCGTCACGGGCAACAAAAAAAAATAATTTTATGAAATTTCATTTGGCAATGTTTGCACATTCTGAATAATTAAGACAATTAATATTTATGACTTGCTAAAACTTGCTAAAACTTGTTAAAATGATGAAATTATCAATACAATGAAAAGATTGTTTAAAGTCATCACAATAGTCGCTAATGAGACACTCTCTTGGTAACAGATAAAAGGGAAACCAAGGCAAACCATATTTGATGCAAATTCCTAAATAATGGAAAGGGAAACTGTTACTTAATAGTAACAAAGTTTTGTGAGTGTTTTATTAAAGTCACACAAAGTTTCTTTTAAACATATAACTCATTTAAGTCAGAATATTGTTCTATTATTGTGTAATTTAAAAAACTAACTTTAAACTATTCATATATGCATTATTTGGTTGTACTTTAATAATAAACATATACCTCCTGATTTTTACTCATCTCAACTAACTTAATGTACAACCAACTTATGAATAGGTAAAAATAAATTACACAATAATAGAACACTATTAAAACTTAGAGCGACTAAAATAAACACTTTTCAAACTTAGTTATTATTTTACAATCAAAAGTTAGTTGCGGTGACTAAATTAGAACAGTTTTGAAACTTGGTTATTAATTTTACAATAAAAAAATTGCAGTGACTTTAGTGGAACAAAACTCAAACTTGGGTTATTATTTCATAATTTTCTGCCTAATAGAAAGTGGTTAAAAATGAAAGGCAACATGTGAATGGAGCGGTCCGTCAGAAATCGGCAACCACAAGAATGGGCGGTGTATTTATTAAAGTTTAAGAATGAAAGGTGAAAAAATATGTAAACCATATGGACGACTTATACATTTAAAACAAACTTTATGTTACAATATTTATGGAATGATCGACCAAGTTATATGAACATACTAGCTTAAAGACCCGTTTAACCCCGAGTGTATTTTAAAGAATATATTTTGTAAAAAGTTAATCGTGTAAATAAAGTAAGAAAAGCAACGAACGTAAACATTAAATTTGAAAGAAATAATAAGTAATAAGTGAATTATTTGATAAACAATTGAGTTTGTAACAATTAAAATAATAAACGTTCATGCATTGTCGTCTTTAAATTTGATGGCCTTGAATAGAAAATGACGTAGGTGAGCGTTAATCAATTTAATAGCCAATTTCTGTTACGTGAACCCTTAACTGTCAATAGAAAATGTAAGTAAAAGTGGGTTATGAGTCATAATATAGTGAAATTTAAAATATGACATAAAACATGTCATATGTATACTGTACATACATCTTGAACCTTAATCATAGACGTTGATGTAATTCTGTGTCGATGACATTTCTGGTAGTTTTCGAGATATTACCATCTTTATCACAAACGACAACCTTCAAACGTCTTTTGATTTTGACTCTTGAAACATTAACGTATAGTTTTTCATATGTGAAAACATGACGCAATAGGTACAAACCAACTTTTAAATGAAAAAATAAGTAATGAGGAAATGAAACGGAATACAACTTGAGAATATCAGACAAAATGATTTATTATAAAAGTGATCCTGAATCATATCAATTACATTCAACCGTATATTCATTATACATACAAAAATTATAGTAATGATTATATGACGTACACATACAAATTGCAAATACGTCATGTAATTAGTGGGTCTTCTTGATGAAATTAAAAAAGGAGCAATGAAAGCCTTCACCAAAATCTATTATATTCACAACGCTACTAACCTTTAAACTTTAATTAACTTTAACTTCTTCATTACGTAGAACCACAACATCACCCAAGTTCGTATTAACTCCACCATCTCGCCATTAATATGTTGTTGAGTCTCACCACCCTTTTGGTGCACCCTTTAATGACGTGTGACAGTGCCATGGGTTGCTTCAGTTCAATGGTCTTCCCATCATGACACACCTAAACCACATATTTTGTAGATCAAAGTAATTAAATATAGACACATTATAAACCACACACAATAGTTCTTCTGGTTCATTTGTATTAACATGATACAAAAGGTCGTGTTTGGTTATCAAAACTCAAAAGCATGGCATAATCAAGAAAAAACATATTGCGAGTAGTAATTAAAATCATGTATACACAACCTTGTGCTAACATATCACTTTTCACGTCTCCATCATAATGTTTGCATGCCCATACAAAACTTCTGTCACCCATAAGCAACCATGTCATCAATGAGACGGTGTTCATACGTACAAATGAATTACAATAAGGTTAGGCACACAAGTTACATAAAGAAAGAAACTTTGAACCCTACAAATTAAGCTACTCAACATATCCTAGCAGTCTCAAACTACAAACATTCAGAACTGAAGAATTCAAAGGTTGTCTTCCAGGTTTATCATCTTTATACTTCATTTGTTGCTCTAGCAAATTAATAAACTACATGTTAAACAATCAAGTTCAGAACTTACAAATCATATTAATTAAATCCAAAATAAAATTCTTCATATAGATATAGATACAAATTAACCTGGTATTCGTATTATCATTGAATTAGGGTTATGTGAACAAATGAAAGGTAACATGCCATACACATAGTCGGTGCTAAAATCAATATCCACAACACAATAAACACACTATGGCAGGGAAAAAAGGTGTTCTACCCAACCAAAACATTCAAACTCTTCTTGTTCATCAGGTGCAATTTTATAATTTTTTAGTTCCAAAATATTCATTTTTCTCAATTTCCCAAACAATATTCAGTAGTATAGTAATGTGGTTTGATCATTCGAATGTGTTAGTACATCTAAAACTGATGCTCATGCTTTACTTATGACAATAGTGTCAAAGTCTTAATCAGTGACTTTCAAATTTTTTATAGAAACTTAAGTTAAAATTATAAGTCATTTACTTGCCTCAGATTGACTTGGTTATGTATTATTCCAAACATGTCAAATGAGTTAACTAAAAACGAAGATAAATGAAATGGGTCAAATGAGTCTCATTTATAGGGTTTGGAACATATGTGTGTGTTTATGTTTATTAATGATCAGGAACAATTGCTAATACCAATGACAGGCTCGCACAGCAAAATCGTCCCCCACCCGAAATAGCTTCTTTATTACAATTTTTTTAAATCTATGATGTAAGAGTCGTTACGAATTATATTAACCATGTAGTTTCTGAAAAATAACCTAAAGTGAAAAATGACGACTCGATGGAAAAGAAATACCTCGTACATGTAAATGCTTAAATGAAGGAATGGATAATCTATTTTGTAGGCATATCTTAACTTAGGTAATGAAAAGAAACTACCAAACATGTTGTCCCTAAACGCTTAATGGCACCTAATCGCACACAGTGGTATTGCTAAGTAACATGAAAGCATTAGAAAATACAACTTCCAACATTCACCCATTTCAGTCTTACAACGACATCTTCAACCTGTTGTATCCCAAAAATCAATTATTTGAACTTTACTTATATTCCCATAAGTCTGGCTATTAATATGTTTGACAAATGTTTATGGATTCAAATTCTGTACTAGGATCTTAAGTATTATTTAGTGAAACAAATCATATAATAAGTGTAATTTTCACGATACCATGACATCATAAATGAGATAAATCACTTTCAAAGACAGTGCCAAACACCCCCTATAATAGTTACGTTTACATGAAGATATGATGATTTTGAATGGTTTTTATTGATTTACAAAAGAGCGTAAATGAACATAGAATTAAAGTTCTTTTGCAACTTTTTTTACATTTATTATGAAAGTTAAACTTTCTTAAACTTATATAATCATGGTCAAGAAGATAATCACTTTCAAAACATAGTGCCAAACACCACCCTTAAAAAATCTTTCAATCTTAGTTTATAATAATGTAAAGTATTATCAAGATACTCATAAACACTTGCCTCCGTTAAGAGTGGCGATATCATCAAGGTATTTACTCTTGCGATCACCAATTCAAGTTGCTTTAAGTGAATGGACTACCGCATACATCCTGATGTATTAGTCGTTTCTTAAAGTCAACGAATGCGTATATACACGATTATAATGTCATGAAACACGAAAGTTCTTATGGTACCTTAGTGAAGTATCTTTGAAGCAACCACTCCTTCAACGCACTATACATACCGTAGTAGTAGAGCAAATTTAACATCAACTACACATCAAATCCCGAAAAATATACACTTAACTCACAAAATGACTCTAGAATGTAATTAATTGTGAACCATATTCAGAGTACAAAACAACATACCTTATTGTACATCCATCTCATCCAAGAAAGTACCTCGCACAAAGGTGAAATCAGTATCAAACCGTAACTCTGTCTATCTATCTCATTCTCAAATTTGGCTCTTTATATCTGAATAAACAAACAGATCTACAAAAAATGTTCCATTTAAAAACATAAATCTAAATATTTGACATTCGAGCTAAAATCCTATATAAAAAACAGATAAGAACTACTTTTAACCAAAAGCTTAGTTTTTTAACGTGTCCAAACACGTATCCACCTTCACATTAACAATAGTTTCAATTCAAACTCAATTGTCCAATAGCAACGGGAGCAAGTTGTAGCAAAAGTTGCAGGTCATTTTTCAAACCCGATCCGCTTAGACCTGCATTAAAGATTACCTGTTTCAGTTTCAACAATAACTTTCCACTTCTAAGAGAATCAAAGCCACTATTTTTCTACCACTACTATTGAGAACAATTTTCACCATTCTAATAAAGTTTGAGTACATTTGATATGAACCCATTGACCACTGAAATCCTTTGATTCAAAACAATTGGAGACAATTTAGTAAATTGTGTAATCAGCAAGATGGTGTATACATGATTATGATCATGTGTACTGTTGTGGTATGTATTGAGCATTTTAGCTCAATATTGGATCTTTAAGCGAAATCACCATTTATAACATATTGCTTCATGACCCAAAAAGGCAAAAAATACACATTAACCTAACTAAAATATATTTCCAAACAACGTAGGTAACACACTTCAAATCATCTTTACAGTCCACGGGTCGAGCAAGTCAACCAATTTAGATTATAAAACTTTATTTTCATTTCAAATGTTTCTTTAATCTAAAATATATTGCCAAATTCTTGAACAATACAATATTTTATACGTACATGAAAGTGATCGTTGAAAATAGTAATGCAACAAACAAATGTTATTGTTATCTCTAAACATCACAATTCTAAACACTTTCAAATTTATATAATAATTCAATTAGACATTTTATCAAACACATTATGTAGATACATAAATAATGAACTTTTCAAATATACAATAAACTCAAAAGACACATACCTTTTGAGTTGGTTGAATTGATGGATTCATAACACCTGGTTTATTAGACATAGTAATAAAGTGTTGTACAAATGAATTATTTTAGGAATAACATTAATGGCGCCATTTAATTTTCGTGTTTAGATGACTTGTCCAAAACCTTTTTATTAAATGAATAATATATTAAGTCGTCCGTGAGTTTTTGGTTTATAGATAGACTATTGTACAAATAGGTTATTTAAGGAATAATATTAATGGCGACATTTAATTTTCGTGCTTAGATGACTTGTCTAAAACCTTATTTTATTAGAGAGTATAGATAGATTGTGCAACTTTGAATTTTGACTCTCAACAATTTAAAGAGGAATGCTAGAACCACAACTTTTTACATAAATAAATTAAAATAATGTCATGTCATGTGTATTATTGGATGCATAAAAAAGAGATAGTCTAAAAAGAATATAGAGAATGCCACAAATTACATGACATGTCATTATGTGGATTTATTTAGAGTTTTTTACTAAATAATTGCTTTTATAAAACATATTTACCATTGTATGGAAAACTCAAAAGTATTTACCATTATATAGTTTTTTCATCAACGTACTCACTGATACTTAAATTAGGTCAAAACAATTGAATGTTAATTTGATTATTAGCTTGTATAGATTGCGTATCATTTAGTCGTAAATAACAACTCTCTTTTTCCTACATTACTAAACCACTAATATGTTCATTGCATCATGCAACAAGAGCCTTATCTCATTCTTTTTCAGATCTGTTGTCCTTATAAGAAAAAGCTCGAATCAATTCGTATTAAAAAAATAATATGTGGCTGACGTTGCTATATATTACGGTTATCGCATATTAAAACAAAAACGATCATTTACCGGCTCCAAAATCGCCGCCTGATGTACTGTAACGGACATCTTGATTATGGTTTTAGGTAGTAATGTATGTAATTACGTGCTGTACTAAATGTATACTTGTTTGATCTTAGGAGAGTGTTACGAGCTTGTTATGGAGCTAATGGGAATGATTCAACAATTTATCCCGATAGCCCATGTGGCGTGATTGATTTTACGTGTGATGGAAGTTCAAATGATTCATGGGAATTCAGTTCACCTCATTTCCGCGAACCTTTGTATAAGAAAACAAGAATCGATCAACAATCCGGGTTTGGTTCACGTATAAGCTTTGCACCATATTAGAGATCGATCGACTAGTATGTATAAACGACATGCAATGTACAGGTTTGCTGCAAGAGCATTGCTAAAACCTCCTACAAAATCATCCTACTTATCCTCCTACACACACAATCATAAAATATACATTTTTTCCACTTATTATCTCTCCTAATTTAAACCGTCAGTTCTTTCACTTGTCTGTCAGGATCCTGTGTATAGGAAGATTTGTAGGAATGTTTTGTAGGAGGAATTAGCATTTTCCTTGCTGCAAAGCATTGCATTCCGGAACAGTAACCGCCACTCGGGTCTACCGGCTTATAAATCTGAATGATTGAATCCCAACCACCACTCCGTTTTGCCATCGAGGTGATAAATGTTCATGGTGTACGATTTGATTATAGTTTGTATAGATTACGTATCATTTAAAAATATGAGGGTATGAATGTAACTCGACATTCAATTAGTACGAGTTAAAATATATCCGTGAATTTTTTGCTCCTTATCAAAAAACACTATATAATGGTCAATATTTTTGAGTTTGCCATATAATGGTAAATATGTTTTTTAAAAGCAATTACTTAGTAAAAAACTCGATTTATTTATGTGAAAAAATGGCGTGGTCTAGCATTCCTCCATTTTAAATATCAATTAGTAACAAAAATATTACACGTGTTACCTTATTTGATTGTTTAGTTATAAACTGTCATGCCAAGTTCTTTGGATTTAGATTTGGATGAAGCATTTACACCTTTAAAATAATACTAATATTGTAAGATAAAATTACTCTTTCTTTAGCTCGCGAGGACATAACGATTAAACGAATTGCCCTAATGGAACAAAAATTATGTGATACCCTTATATTATAAACTAGTTCAAAACTGACACTTTAGTAAAATATGGACCAAAACTGTTACGGGTTGCCGGACTTTCGAGTGGATCCGAAACTTTTTAAACAATTGGACTGAAAGTGAAATACCCGGTAAATCACAAGGACAAAAAATGTAGTTAACTTTAAAAAAATCACATAATAATAACCAAGTTTGAGAAGTGCTATTCTTCTTCATAATGCCTTATCGAGACAAACAAAGGATGCCGGTTAGATCGCTTTTTGGTATGATGCCTCGGGTGTTCGGTTTCGTTCATGGGAGTTAATTCAGTTGGCGCCATGGTGGGATCTTTCTTATTCTAATAGCCTTTGGTTGTTTTGCGAGTTCGTTTCGTTAGAGTTTTTCTGTTCCTTTTCGTTCTTTGTTTGTTGGATCGTTTTTGCGTGTATATCGTCTGCTAGTTTCTTTCTAGCCCTTTTTTAATAAAATTCCATTTGCCGTTAAAAAAAAAGTGTTATATTCATTTCACAACTATCATAAAAATTTCACAAGAATATAACACCATTAAAATTTTAAGTGGTTTTTTTTATGATAAAAGGTTAAATTAGACATAGTAAATTGTAGAGATGTCAAACTTGGTTATTATTTAATGATTTTTACCCTATTTTTAATGATGTTTGTTGTATAACGAGGATATAAACACAGGTCGAAACGAGGAGAGCGGAGCTCGAGCTCGGTTTGTTTGAGTTTTACAAAGTTTAAGATCGGTCTGAGCCTTATTCTTTAAGCTCGAGCTCGGATCGTGGTATGTCATACAAGCTCGGGCTCGGTTCATTTATACGACTTGGTAATAAAAAATTAAAGATTGGCTCGAGCTCGGCTCATAATATGTCTATTTTGACTTCGTCAATAAGCTTGTTATTGAGCTCGTTAATAAGCTCGCATATAATACAAATGACTAACGTTTTACATATGTTTAATACTTAAAATACCATATTGTCCTTTAGGCTTGTTTAGCATCGCGAGCCTAATTAAGCTTTGTATGCAAAGGTTGGGATCGAGCTTGATTAATAAATGACATGCAACTTAGGCTCGAGCTCGTTCGAGCTTTTGACCGATCCGATCGCTAGTTTTTCACGAGCGGCTATGCTCATTTCCACCCCTAGATATAAAAAACACGCGTGTTACAGCGGGTATTTTCAGCTAAACTTTTGTAAACATAATAATTTACAACTTTTTAAGTTTACTTACTTAGTTTTATTTGTGTATAGAACTAGAAACAACTTGATTTATTTTACCTCGAAGTATATAATTAGATTTGCTTTGGATTCTCTTACGTAAAAGAAAACAAGGGGAAAAATGTGAAAGATTCCTGACTTAATGTGCATTATATTGGATACTCCATTCAAACCAATAGGTCATAGAAAAGCCTAAAATAGTGAGATATTTTCTTGTGATTGATTTTCTTATCGAGTTATTTTCATGAATCTATGATTAGGATCTATAGGGTGGATTGTTTCAATAAAACTTGTTATTTTTTAAAAACCATAATAATCATCAACCCTAGATTGATTGTTTACTAAATTCTCTGAGCGCCGATTCCCTCTATTTAAGACGTTTAGCTTTTCTGATCCTATCATGGGTAGTTACAGAACGAAGGAGGACGATGTGGCTAAAATTTCTACATCGGTTTTCATTACGAATTTTCCAGTTGCGTTCTCTGCTGAGGAGTTATTTCATTCATGCAAACAATATGGACATGTCGTGGATTCTTTTATTCCTACTAAGAGATCAAAATATGGTAAGAGGTTTGGTTTTGTTAGATTCATTAATGTTTTTAACTAGGAGAGATTGGTGAATAACCTATGTACGGTTTGGATTGATCGATATACATTACAAGCTAATATCGCTAGGTTTCATAGACCTCCTGTGAATGGAAGAAAGCATTTACCGAAAGATGCTGGTAGGATTAAGAGCAGTAATACTAATGCGTATATGAATGATAATGTGTCAAAGAATGTTAATGGGATCACTGGTGGGGGTAATTCGTATATGAATGTAGTGAAAGGTCAAATGCAACCTAGAAGTGGGGATAGTCAGGCGGTTCCTGCGGTGGTCTTGGATGATGAGTGTTTGTTGTCTAGGGATTTATCTAAATCATTGCTGGGAAGGGTGAAAGAGTTTGCATCATTAGCGAACCTCAAGATGGCATTAAGCAATGAAGGATTTGTGGACATCAAAATACAATATATGGGAGAACTATGGGTTATGATGGAATTTGTTACAGAGGAGTCTATTAAACTGTTCCGTGATAATGTGAGCGTTGGTTCCTGGTTTTCTCAAATCAAACAAGCTTCCATGGATTTTGTTACTGAAGGCAGAATTGCTTGGGTGGAGATAGAAGGTATCCCGTTTAAGTTGTGGTCGGGCAACACATTCAAACGTATTGCGGCTAAGTGGGGGGAATTACTGGATGTTGATGATCAGGAGGAGATGTGTTTCCATTCGAAACGCTTATGCATTCATACGAAGTCAGGTAGGAATATCTCGGAGGAGTTTAAAATTATTTATCGCGGAAAGGTATTTTGGATTCGTGCTAATGAAACTCCAGGTTGGGTTCCTGACTTTGTGGATGAATCTGAAGATGAAGATCAGAATGACGATGACTCTAAGGATGGTGGATCCAATGTGCACGAAATGGGTAGCTGTGGTGGTGATAGTGATGTGGAGGAGGTTCCAGATACTTTATTTGAGAAGGATGGGCAGGTGAAAAATAACATGGAGGAGGAAGTTATGGATAAACCAGAGGACAAATCGGAAGACCCGTTTCATATTTATTCGTTGCTCAATAAAAAAAAGACATGGTGGGTAATGATAATAACTCGGAATTTAGTATGAAGTATCCTCCTGGCTTCACTCCTAATGAGGGTACTGATGCGGCTTCTATGCATATGGAGGGTGGCAGAAACGACAATGTTGAGAATTTGAATGATTGTAATATGGAAGAGGCTAATGTTATTTTTAGTGGTAATCGATCCACTATGAACTCTAAGGATGATGGTGCAGACTCGGTACGTTCAGGTCACTTTAAAAAATCTGAGATCCCTCGGACAGGTGGTTCAATTCTGAGCTTACTGGATGAATTGGTGAAAGTAGGGCAAGTTATGGGTTACAATATGGATGGGTGTAAGTCTAATATGGCAGAGATTATTACATCACAAGGAGCGGAGGAGGTGTATCGATGAATTGTTTGTCCTTGAATATTCAAGGCCTTGCCCAAAAGGCTAAAAAAGACTGGGTTAAGGAGTTGTGTGTTAGGAATAAGGTGAATTTTTTGGCGTTACAAGAAACAAAGATGGAGAACATGGATCTTATATGTGTGAAGACGTGTTGGGGAAATTTGGCTTTTGATTATGTTCATAGTGATTCTGTAGGGAACTCGGGTGGTATTCTATGTGTGTGGGATCCAAATTCCTTTTGTAAGAGTAATGCTACTATTTCGGATTACTTCGTTATGGTTCGAGGTGTGTGGCGTCTAACTGGTCAGGATCTTCTCATGATTGCGGTTTATGCTCCGCATGATTTCAAAGATAAACAGTTGTTGTGGGATTATTTGACTCGTGAGATTGGTAAATGGAAAGGAGAGGTGGTGATTATGGGTGATTTTAATGAGGTTCGGTATAAATCGGATAGGTTCGGTTCGGTGTTTAATGTTCAAGGCGCTAATATGTTTAACTCGTTCATTACGAATGCGGGATTGGTTGAGGTTTCTTTAGGTGGTAGTTCCTTTACGTGGTGCCACAAGTCCGCAACAAAGATGAGTAAGTTAGATAGATTTCTTGTGTCTGAAAGTTTATTGAGTACTTGGCCGAATATCACTGCTGTTACTTTGGAGCGTTATCTTTCTGATCATCGACCTATTTTACTTCGTGAATCTCATTTTGATTATGGTCCGACTCCGTTTCGATTTTTTCATTACTGGTTTGAAATGGAAGGATTTTCTAAAATTGTGGAAGATGCGTGGAGGGAGTGCCCGCGTGATGAGTCTAATGCGATGATTAACATGATGGGAAAGTTAAAATACCTTAAAACTAAGATTCGGGAATGGAATAAAACGAATATGTTATGTGTGAAAAACGTTAAAGCAAAATACAAGGTCGATCTTGAGGATGTGGAAGCGATTATTGATAATGGTAATGGTAACGAGGAGGTTGTTAATAAAAGAGCGGAGATTGTTAATAATCTTCAAAGTATTGATAAACTACATTCGTTAGAAACGGCACAAAAGGTTAAAGTTAAATGGTCAGTTGAAGGGGATGAGAACTCTAGTTTCTTTCATGGCATGCTTAACAAAAAACGTAATCTTCTTAATATTCGGGGTATCATGATCGATGGAATCTGGATCGATAATCCGAACAGGGTGAAGCGGGAATTTTTTAATCACTTTAGTAAAAGGTTTTGTAAACCTGATCCTAGGCGTGCCCTTATTCAGATGAAATATCAGAAGTGTCTATCATCGGAACAAAGGACGGAGTTGGAGAGTGAGGTGACCAATGA